>JAQBSW010001262.1:0-115000 GCA_029291075.1 Eudiplozoon nipponicum | reverse complement strand
GCCAGTACTTGATGGGTTCCCAATAAGGATGAAACCGGTCTACTGGATGAATTGCCTTTTCTGTACTATACAATTCTTATTTTATACTGACATATGTAAGTAATTAATGGGTCAGGTGTTTATATCAAGACCGCAATCTTGATTATAATAATTGTTATCACCACCCGCGCAACCAATGTTCGTTTAATTAATTTCACTTGTTTGAATATCGTTGTTTTAGATGGCATTTTTTATCGGACTTAAAATTTTGCTAAACAAAAAAATCTATAAACTCAGTAAAATCTGATCAATCAAAAATAATTCTTAAATCTGTTTAATTTGAAATTTGAAAATTTTTGTGCAAAAATTTTGGGTGATGTCATTGACAAATCTCTGGCTTAAACAAATGAGCTGTTGCCAAGTCCACATTTTAAAATTTAGTTTTACTGACAAAATATAATTTTATTCTAGAAAAATTCGAGAGATCAGTTTGCCAAAGCGAATGTGGCATGTCATCTATTTATTTATGGTCATTAAATAAATTTTATGTCTGTCGTGTTTGTCGATCATTTGACCGATTTCTGGTTATACTTCAACTAAGTGAGATTCAAGATAGTCCTTCATTGACAAAAGAAGATTTTCCTAATATAAACAAACTTTGTTTCTGCAAAAATTTCTGTATACATGATGTCATTATAAAATGAAGTAAGAACATTTATATCTGAATTTTTCAACATGTCTAAATAATATTTTGTAAGATTTAACATTTTTTCATTTATATGCTAAATATCTCAATCCTCCAGGAGGTTATAAATTATCGATAATTTAATTTTTCCTGATTCTAAGTTGATTTATTTAAATTAAGAATTCTTACAATCTATAAATCAATTTATTGTGCAGTCTATCAAGTAAGCAAATATAGAAAACATTTGTTCAATCCATCTGCAAATTATACAGCCATTAGTAAAGAAATCATTCAATGAAAAATTAAATGAAGAAATCAATAAATCGGCGAATTTATTCTACTAACTATGAACAAATCTATTTATATGTCTTTTTAAATCGGTTTCCTATCCCGTCGATGAATAGAACAGTTGTTTGATACTAAATATATCGACCAATAAAATCATATATCCGTATGAACGCATCAAATATTTGATTTAACAAGTTGGAAATCGCTTAATGAATGTTACATTTTCACCAACAAATCAATTAGCATACGATATCTCATGTGACACTAAACATATCTTATATTTTAAAGGCATAAATTTCGTGAAATAAAACTATTTTCAGATTATTCCACTCATTGGAACACAAGAAATAAAACATGACATTTACTCATTTGAATAAAAGTAAATGTTTGTTACCCTAATTATATTCAATTAAGTATATATGCAAACCATTCGTTTTTGTCCAAACCGCAGAAAAAGAAATATTTTGTTCGTTGAGTGTTGCTAAATTCACTTGACTTCCGTAAATGTTCAGAATTTGATAATCAAATTAATCTTACAATCTAGCGTTTTCGTCTCAAGTAGTTAATAAATCGATTTATTATTGAATTTATCGTGTTTGTGCAATTTTTCTATGAGTTACCCGTAAAGTATATCATTTTCAAATTGAACTGTATTGTGTAATTATAGACGCTTAGTTACTGTGTATAGTGATACCCACGTACAGTGCACAATCACTGACTTCTTACGCTTAACCGTATAGTCGAATCTACACGACAAAATAATCGCCAAATTCCGCATTTGAATTAGAGACGCCCTTAATAATTCTCTTCATCGTCTGTGTTTTCTTGTCATTATTCATTAGTTTTTACATCATTTAGCATACCTAATTTAGCTGTAATAATCTACAGTTTTATACCAGTGTCATTGATTAACTTTCTCTTTTGAAAGGGAAGTTTAATTATATGTGAGAAAGCATATGACCAATACCATTATTGTTTTATTTTTGTATGTAGAAGAAAAAGAACTGTATAGATTTGAATTTTGGTTGGCTAGTCGTCTAAGGGAAATGCTTATTAGTAGAATATGAAATAAACGGTTTTATTTTGATTTTTTAATGGTTAGTTTGAAATCAAATTAGGTATGTATATTTAAAGAAATTTGCGATGATAAATGTTAGTTGAACGAAACAGATTACTTCGTTTTCATTTTAGTTTATAGTATTAATGTGCAAGCGAAACTATCTCTTTAGAAAATAAACACGATTTAAAATTTTTTTTCAAATAAAATATTAAATTACAGAGGGCCACTTATGTTCCAGAAAATAGTTATATCATGTGAAAATATATAGTGTCAGATCCTTTCAAACTACAATTACTTTTTATAATCAAGATTGCAGTGTTTATAAAAGTACCTCACCCATTAATTACTTACATATGTCATTATAAATTAAGAAAAAAGGTAATTCATCCAGTAGACTAAATTCGTCTTTACTGTGCGACAGAGTGGGTCAGTGGTTAGAGCACCAGATTCCGAGGCAGACGGGCCCAGGTTCGAACGCTGTCCGCGGAAAATTCTAGCTAGTACAAGATGAGTTCCCATTAATGACGAAACTGGTCTATCGGATGAATTGCCTTTTCTACACTATACAATTCTTAGTTTATACTGACTTATGCAAGTAATTAAGGTGATTTTATCAAGACCTCAACCTTGATTATTGTAATTGTTATTACCGCCCGCCCAACCAATGTTCGTTTAATTATATAATAACTTTACTAGAAGAAAATCAAAATTAAAATAATTCTTAATTAATAACGTGTTTATGTTTCGAATCAACGCAGTTAAATTTAGATTTGTGTTATCATGCGTAACATTCTAATTTCTATTCTTTCGTCTATCATTCGAATCATATAGATTACTTGGATTTACGTATAGGATTTAGTCTGGCTGGAAAGCTTCTTGGATTTAAAGTAGCTGTGGAAAAAGCCATGCATTGAATGCCGGCCAAAGCATGGTTTAAGTAATAGACACAGGATTGTAGATGAAGACTGTTATCTATTGGGTGCGTTGGATCAACTGAAGGCCTGTCTAAGATTATAACCGCATCAGCAATAGTGTGAGAGCGACAGCAGTGTTGAATGGTTCCATTGTGATCCAAATTTTTCATGCAACTGGTTTGCAGCTGCATTGGTAGTTGAAGGAACATCTCAATTGCATACATATATTTGAAGGGTTTTAATGACGGATTGTTATTCTTGGTAGTTATAAGTATTTCAAGTAGACAATTCTGAAAAAATGTCAGACATGCCATGTCATACGGAGTAAAGTGTAAATAATGAAACTATTTGGGATGTTATGCAAAAATCGACAAATGTTAATTTCATTTTTGAACGACGCATTAATATCCGTAAATTTGTTCTGTTGCAACTAAGACATGACACTCATGAACACATGATTATGGAGGAGAGCTGTGAAGAAGCAGTATCTGCTTTGCTATATGACATATTTAAAATAATAATTATTTACTTAAACCATGATTGCGATCATGATATGAACGCCAATCCAACTTTGTTAAATTTTTAATATAAACTAAGCATTTTATAATGTACAACAAGCTTATCATCCAGTAGACTGATTTCATCCTTATTAGGAACTTTTCACGTACTGTCAAGATATTTTTGAGGACAGAGTTCGAATCTGAGCACGTCTTATTCGGAATCTGTTGCTTTAAACACTAAGCCAACCTGTCGCATACTACACAAGATTTTCTGTTATATGCTAACGGATCTTTTGTTGATTAGCCTTTCTTCTAGGTGGAGCCTATGTGACATCCATTTAAATCTAAAGTTCTACTTAATCAACCCTAAGCTGTCATTATAGAGCAGACAACACGCTAACTGGCGACGAGGTTTTGAATTAAAAATAAAATAATAATTGCGACACTGCCTGTAATCCACTTAACCTTTAATTAAATATTGAAATTGTCTCGACGGCATTTATGAAGGAAGATACTGGCTATTATGTCTGTGTCAGTTTTATAAAATAATGAATAAGAACACTTAGGTAGGAAATACCTTGCGGTTTGTTCCCCTGAACACACAGGTCATAAACTAGATCGTCTTTACAACATAACAAAATGTGCTAGTGTTGCCATGTGTCTTCATGTATCGAAAACAAATTGAGTTTCAAAGCACAGCGGACTGTTTAAATTTACCTTTTGTCGTTCGACATTATTTAAAATGTTAATGCATAAAGAGAAATAAATAAATGTAATCAATTTATCAAGGATTATGTTGTCGATTTAGTACGATATGTATAAAGAGCACTTTTACAAAATTTCCAACGATATTAAAATAAGTCTATTCATTTCTGTGTGCTTTGTGAATAATTTACTAGACTGGAAATGTCAGTCGTGTACAATTATTACTAGACTGCCACGGGTGAGAGCCACATATCTGACTATCGGTACATTATATATGCATAACCAATTGTTCCTCGTTAGTCAGTTTGCAATCTAAAAGTTATTGTATGTATACCAGGTTAAATATATTATTCGTCGTATATTGATTGTAAAAGCAATACAACTGATCTATCATTTAGCCTTGTCGGTGCAAACTAATATGATATAAAACTAATTGAAAATATCTCCTGCATCAAGGAATAGTTATCTCTCTGGCATTTGTTAGCCAGTCTTCCGTACATAAGACGTAAGACAGTTCGGTATGTCCGGAACAAATTTCTCTTCAAGAACTTTCGGTTTTATCAACAAAATGTTTGTTGCTCATTTCTACTAATGGTAAAATATAATATAGTACTAAATTAGCTTTGAAAAATGACATGAACTGTCAGCTCCAATTCCGCATCAGTTGAATTGCAGAGCTGTTCATTCGCAATTTCATATTTACTCTTTATTGTCTAAATCAAATATTTTTAATTTATTTTTTATCTCTAAAATTTTAAAACCTATTTGTTTTATCACGCGATTTGTGCAATGGAGAAGATGCATTTTGTTCAACTTTGCATATAACGTTTTTAAACTAAACCAATTTCTAATGCGGAAAATACGTCAAAATAAACTCTTTGTATTTAACGCAAATTGTTTGCTCTGGCGATGATAACAATTATTTAAATCCAAGTTGCGATCTTGATGTATATACCAGTCCCATTTTGGTTATTTAAGAGTCTTGTCCATGGCAAATTCTGGACATTACGTGATGAGTTCCCAATAAGGACGAAACCGTTCTATTGAGTGAATTTCCCTTTCTACCTTATACAACGCTTAATTTATAATGACAAATGAATATGCATAATGGAATTGGTATTTAAATCAAGCATAAATATATTTTCATGTCGTTCTTAGCTATATTGACTTAGCCTACCAACCGATTACCCATTAATTGAATTTCTATTGATAAAAGCTATTAATTACTAGTAAAACCAACCGTACCATCCAATAAGGTACTTATTAAATGTACGTGTTGGAGACTCTTCTACTTTTTGATTGACGTGCGGGAAACAGTGCGTCAATTACATGTAATTTTCAATTAGATTGTATTTTATTAGTGCCTAACACTATTCTTTCTCTGCTGAATTCCCCTTTTAATAAATTGCTCATGGTGGCTATTAGTCATGGAATCATGATTGCTTTATTATTTTCTCTCTTTCAATGAATAGACTTCTTCTTCTATAAAGGGTAAATCACGTAAATACTTTGCTAACGAGGTTTCTTCGTAAAATAATTTTTTTTTTATTATTCAGAATAAATATTTTATTTCAAAATATATCCACGAAGGGTATGAATTAGATTTCTTTAAATTTCAAGGTAGTACTTCTGCCTGTGAGCAGCTTCTAAGCGGATAGTATATGTTGTAAAAATAGTGTGTATAATGGTTTCATTAATAATGCCTTCTCAGAATCCCTAAGGCACCTCCGTTAAACCTAGATTTAAGGGGGTCGCTTTGCCACACCATCCCGATTTTACGAATACCTTCATTGAATTAAAATTCGAACAAATTCATCCACAATATTACGTTTGCATAAGGTATAACCGGAAATTTCAGGTGACCAAATGTTTTGGACCTCTGTTAGCACTTTAAATTGATACACTGCTCAATGGCGTGTTATATACGAAGGATAAGATGACACTGTTTACAGATTTTTAAATCTAAATTTTGAATTCTGTTTACAAGCTCAAGTATACCACATTAAAATTAGTTCCCATAAAATTAAGCAAAAGAAAATGTATGTCAGCTAATCACTTAATAACTACAAATATCGGTCGCATGAGTGAAGTCTATTGGTTGTTGTTGTTTATTCGTATATTGCTGATAAAGATTATCGTACCAATTCGAACTTGTGTGTAAAGCTGTACCATTTTGTCCACAAGTTAGATGAATAGCTCAAATTCCCAAAATAAAATCGTATTAAAAATAATCTAAAAGAAATAAAGAAAAAATAATTAAATATAGAGAGATGCATTGACAAATGAGATATTTGGTATAATATATGATCAGAAATAAAATTTCATCAGAAATTTAAATTAAATAATATATATATATATATATATATATATATATATATGGTAAATCTTAGACAGATAAAATGTCTCATAGATAGTTAAACTGATCAATTAAAAGCGCCTGTTAAATCGCTAAATATATGATAGATTTAAAGATAAACAAATTGATCTGTCAGAATACTAACATACAGATAACATTTGTGACAAATTCAATTACTAAATTTAGTTAGATATGTTGAAAGTCACGAAACTGATATATATATATATATATATATATATATATATATATATATATATATATATAAAATGATAAATATGAAAAGTTAGATATTTGGATATGTTCTAGAAATTTAGATAGATAGACAATATATATATATATATATATATATATACTAAAAATAAATAGGTAGATAGAATGACACACATATATTAATAGAAATAGAGATAGATGCTACTGCAGGCATATACATATTGAGATAGGTGGATAGATATTTAGATAGACATGTATCTTGATAATAAGCTGGACTGGTAGAATAATTGATTGATTGATTGATTGATATGAAGGTCAATAGACATATATATATATATATATATATATATATATATATATATATATATATATTTATTTATTTATATATATATATTTATATATATATATATATGTATATTTGTGTGTGTATGTGCGTATATTTATATATAATCAAAGGCGGTCGGGAATAAAGCAATGTTACCGGTGGATTTCAGAAGTTTTAAATGGGCCTGTGGCACTGTATAATACTACTTATGTATTGCAAGAACTTTATCCCCAATGACTTTTTTCTAAATTTCTAGATAATACAACTTAAGAAGGCGTTTTTTACTCATTTAAATAACATTTTATTAATTTCCTTTGAGCAATTTTGATCATTTATATAGTTAACTTTATACAATGGTTACAAATTTGCGGAACATACCAAAAGTGATTACTTTTTTCGCAAGAAAACTTAATGCAGTAAAGTAAATTACAAATTATTGCCAGTTTTTGTCTATTTTTTGGGCTTTCAACTGTTCAATATCTATCGTCAATACTTGTCTTGTGATGAATTCAATTCGCTTAGTAAATGCGTAATTTGAGATTCAAGTTTGTTTAACGCATCAACGGCCTGTTTTTTTTACCGAAGTAACTTTTATTGGATCAAACTCTTAATTTGTAATTATATTTTTATTTGAACATCTTATTATGCTATGCATTGAAGCACTTTATATTAACAGAATCATGGTTGAGAAAAAAAAGAGATATGAGTAGTATTATTTTAAAATGTAGACCAATTTTTTTGTTTATACGCCTACATTGAAAGTGTGCACTCACGACAATCTTCAATAACAGATATGTTTTTCATCACATTCGTCAATAGAATATCAAATAAATGACGAAATTTACCAAACGAAGTAGCTTTGTAACGCACAAATTAATCAATTTTCCGATAACGTCGCATTTAGCATGTGGCTTGGAGAAATATGCATATTGATAATAAAATGCATATTATAAATGACGCCTTAACTGGAAAGAAATGTATTACAGATTGGAGTATTTATACTAAACGGAAAATTGGTTTTCGAAAAGCAACAAATTGCAACCTGCATTGTTTAAAGTCGCAAGCTATGACTTAAATTACGAAGTATACTCTGTAATGGTCAAATAATTAGTCCAACGAAGTATTCTACAATAAATTAATTTGGATAAATATGAAAAAAGCTCTGTGCGTTCAGAATACATGCCCCTTTAGAAGTTGAAATAGCAAGAGATAAATTTAAATAAAATTTCGATATTGTTGGAACACCAAATTTCGGTCATGTACGTCGTTTACCTAAATGTAAAGTTAAAACAGTTAGTTGTGCACTTAGTTAAAAATTAGTTCCAATAGGACTAAATGGATAAACTAAAATTAGCATGAATTGAAGGTATAATCTCAGGTGCAAATTCGTTTTGTGCTTACTGACGACTTATCAGTAGGAGCGGCTATTACGCCTAATACCAACTATATATTTTGGTCAGAAATGTGTGACATCATCCTCATCATCATAATGAACAGCCATAAAAAAGCCAAATATTAAATAATATTTAATGTAATCAAGTTTGCGATCTTGATTTAAACACCTGACCCATTAAGTACATACATTAGTCAGTTTATACTAAGAATTGAATAGTGTAGAAAAAGAAATTTATCCAGTATACCGGTTTGGTCCTAATTGGGAACTTATAAAGTACTGGCCATAATTTGCCGCAGACAGGGCTCGAACCTGGGGACGTCTGCTTCGGAATCTTATACTCTAAACACTGAGATACCCTGCCGCACACTACACACGATTTTCAATTATATAATAACTAATGTAACTCGATTAGTCTTTTTTCTTTTAGGTGGAACTCATATGGCATCCGTTTAGACCCAAAATTCTAACCAACCATCTCCAGTCTGTCATTATTCAACAGACACCACACTACATGTGGAAGTGTTATTGAAATGAACATTTATATAATTAAACGAACATTGGTTGCGTGGGTGGTGATCACAATGACTATAATCAATTTTGCGATCCTGATAGAAACACTTGACCTATTATGTACATACTTTTGTCAGTATAAACTAAGAATGTTATAGTGTAGAAAATAAATAAATAAATAAATAACCATAAGAAGTGAAACAAAAAACAAGAAATATCCTAAAAATAATGACAAAAATAACAATTTAGACAAAAATTATTAGTGAGATTTTCGAGAGAGAGAGAGAGAGAGAGAGAGTATCTAGTTACTATAAGTACATTTGTCTAGATAATTCAGTGAGTTGAGGAAAACTATAGATCTACTCATCACCATAATGGCCAGGATAGATTTTAAGCAAGGCAGAATCAGCTATACAGCTTCCTTGCGGATTTTAGTGAATCACGTAATAAAAAACTAAACATCACAGTTGACTCTGTTCTACTAAGAAAAGAATGTTACGTAGAGGATTCTATTAGAAATCTGCAACAAGATAGCCACTGAATTCGATTTGATGCCATATCACGCAGGGTTTCTAACCAAGAAATATGATGGTCACGTGGATTCCATCCTGGCAGACGAATGAGTCCTATAATACCAAATTTCGATGTAAGTGACTTCAGCTGTTGCTGCCATGTCAAAATCTGCCTAACTTGTTTCTTATGCCAATCTGGAGCTGGATAAGAGAAAAGAGCTCTATTAGACATACACATTGAAGGCATATGAAAAACGTGACCGCGTCAACAAAGTTGATGGAGCCTTATTTGTTTTTCTAAAACGGATCATTTTTTGGCCCATCCAAAAATAGGTCTACGGTTGTCAGCGTTAGATATTCGTCGTTCGGAACTTACGTGTGTCATGCTTCTCAGAAAATTATTATCGAATGTCTGTAAGCGTCTCAGGTCATCAACTCTGAGGGATCAAGTCTCACTAGCGTATAATGAAACTACGCATACAAATGCGTTGTAAACAAGACTTTTAGACCAGAGTGAGATTTTTGCGTTTTTCCAGAAATGGTGAAGGTGCTATAAAACTACTTTAACTTCTTTTTTTTTTAAATTTGCGAGCTTGAAGTAATCACAAATATCCAATTGTATTTAACAAGTCATCGAACAACATAGCAAAACTACCGCCAATCGCGAATCTCATACACACCTCGTCAGACATGTTTCCTGAGTTATTGATACAACTCCCAAGGTATGTAAACCTGTCAACCATGTTTAGATCTGTAATCTGCATTCACAGAATTGGAGCGAATGGTGGGTGATCCTTTAAAGGTAATACCTAAATGTTTGGACTCACCAAAATATAATGCCATCAATAATTATTTATTAATTGTTGAAGATTTTACATTTGGTTCTTTCCAAACATTTGAGGATTATCATTAATGGCTCTGACTAGGAATGTTTATAAGATAGGTGTGGATGAGATTACCCCCCCCCCCGTCCAGAATGCCTCTATTTTTATATAAATTGTGCGATTTGTTATGAAACGCCCGACGATGATCCTAGAAATAAGGTATCCAAAGTTAGTTGACGCAATGAGAAATACACAGCTGACCACAGCATTTGTTCATGGTCGACGAATATGGGGGTCAATATGAGATGGGAATGAATATCATACTTTGCTTCTGTCTTGACAACTGTTGGCCACGTTAACTGCTGTACAAAATATATTGCAGACTTATGGCGTATTGTCTGGTTCTAAATCTGAGAATTCAGCAATCTAGAAGTTCCGGGGTCAATAGGTCACCCCTTCTGGTTATGATGAAATTTATAGAACCCCTTGTTCACATAGAGCTCAATTGTAAGTCTTTACGCAGTATTTAATATCTGTAGAATGTTACGAGGTAGTCGCAATTTTAAACGACAAATAATCTTGTTGATTGAAATGATGAAACGATTATTTAGAAAAAAATGGTAACCGATACCGAACGAGAAGGAGTACAGGGATTGTGCTGAAATTGATGATCGCAGTCAGATTGACTCGCTGATTTGTCATGATGTTTGCGATTACTACGTTTGGCATTATATATATATATATATATATATATATATATATATATATTATCAGTATAAAATTAACAAAGCGTAAGCAACAACTTGTCATTAAACTTCAATTTAACGTAACTTTTTCAAGTGGAATGAAGTCTGTTACATAATGATAGACCAAAGATGGCTGGTTATAATGTTAAATCTTAAAGGATTCTAGATATTATGCAGTATTGATGGCGTATCCTGTCCACAGCCAATTTAGGAAAGTACTTCAAGTGTTCTCAATAAGGACGAAACTGTTCTACTGGATGAATTACATTTGTTACCCAATGTTATTCTTAGCTAGTGCTGGGAGCATAAATATATACAAAATCCGAGTATTCCACTTCCGTTTGATATATATTCACCAATATTGTGAGTGGAAACCAATATTGTTTAAACGTATATATGTCTAGGAATTTTGTTATCAAGCATCACATTGATCTGGCTAACTTCTGAATGTTTTGTGTTTGTGCAATTTATGCTGAAGATTAGCTAACTAATAAAACATAAGACTTTGTTATTTCCTACTTAGACTATATTTGGTTATTCTGAGTCTCATTGTGCTACACGACAGAACTTGTTTCGTAATAACGATCATCTGCCTTGCTGGAAACAATATTAATAAATACACTTCCTAGCTTCCTGAAGGGTGTTTATTAATTTTTTTTTAAATTTCGTGTTCTAGTTTTAATTAAGCAAAAATTTCTTTAGGTCTAAGCAGCTCATATTTTTTCACGATTAATATCATTCACTAGTTTTTATGTTTAGGCATTTTGTTTTCCATTTGATAAAAACGTTTGGACGAGTCATGCGGGTTTGTAGACTTCATCACATGCCTAATTCTACCAAAATCGATTTAAATGTTAAGTTTGAAAATTGAAAATTCATTACGTTAAACGCTCTGTAGAAATTAGAAAGTTATAAATAAAGATGTGCCACGGTTGTAGAAGATAAGGGGCACAGACAATCAAGCATATCATTTTGCCGTATATTAAAAAAATATTAGGAAATTCGTGTCACATTGTTATGAGTTACTCATTTATGGAATAATGGACTGTGCTGTTGGTGATTAAATTAATGAATTCAGTTTTTCGAGATAAGCATCAATAACATTTTACTTAGTCATAGGCACAGCTTAACTATCGTCTTTTTCACGTACTATTGCGTTTAGAACTTCAACGATACTCATCATAGCACGATGGGAAATTGGCAGCCGAGAATCAAACAGCAATAAACAATATTTGGTGGATTGTAAAATAGCAATGTGGCTCTTACACCTTTTACTCACTCATACGTTGAACATGACTGGAATGTCGGCTGCACAATTGCTGTTCAATCACGATCAGTAAGTTATCAAAGTTTTCCTCTGTGTTGATAATCAAAGATTGTGTAACTGTCGTTAGTCATTCAATGTTGTTCAACTTGCTGAAAATAATTGTAGTTTATTTTGACACTGAAAATTAGTTGGAAAAATTGACATCACCACCTGTACAATCAATATATGAATAAATTAGACATCTATAAGATTATTACCGAGACAGTTTAGGACCTGTATACTCGATATATTTGTCCTGTAGTATGTATGTGACATGGCTACGGTAATAATCGCATCTCTCATTTTCGATACACTGCGTATTTTTTGTTTTTTTTGGTGACCCGGTAGTCAGTTTAAAGTTGCATTTGTTGTGACTGACATTACCTGTAGTATTTTTTGTGCATAAAATTTTGTTTTGAGTTCATCTTAAGATCAGAAAGTGGATTTGTATATACATACACATATATATATATATATATATATATATATATATATATATATATATATATATTCTTTTTGAACGCGTGTTCTCGTACAACGCAGAGTGAAGTTCAAATGTGCCAAGAAGTTATGCCAGATGCAAAAATATTAATTTTGTTATAAATAATTTATAAATATATCTTCAAAGACCAAAAAGAAAAACAAAAATAAATTGGTGGTGGAGTGCATCACCTGTAATCAAGAATTAATGCACGTATATACTTTTTCTAAGTATCAAAATTATGGGGAAATTTGTTATTCCCGATATTTAGGAAGAGGCTGCGTCCCCGCCGTTATTACATCTATGAAGTATATTAAAAGAAAGATTAATAAACTTCCATGTAAGTGTTCAACATAAGATTGCAGGATGGTGGACGTGTACTCATCATTAAATTCGCACCAAGTGTTTTAGTTTCACACTAGTTCTTTAATTTCATGTTGGTTGGCCTACATAATTTGATCAATAACTTGCATGTGCATATTGATCGAAATGGTATAACAATTTACTTATGAATATATATATATATATATATATATAAGTGATATTTTTATGGCAGTATCTGTTCCTATAATTTGTCGGTTTGCATAAAAGTGTACAGAAAATCGTAATTGTAATTATCATGTTATTTTGGTTTCGCTTAAATTAGGCACATCACTCTAGTGGCTAGAAATGCATTAGCTGTGCATTGAACCCTGATGCATTTGGTTCAGAGCCACAGAATTTAAATTCTATGTCAAGAAAGTCACGCATTTTTTGCGATTTTCGAGATTATGTCAAATAAATTTTGGTCAATTACTTTTCGAATGGATCATCACGGGTATTGTTCTGGGCCTTATTTCACACACAGTTTACCTCTCCTCATTTAAGCAGATTCCAGAATTGACGGTTGCGATACAATTAATAGCACTCGTAGGTCGATAAAATCCTGAGTGATTTACATTTCCTGATGTACAGCTTTTTTTATTAATTAATTGATGGATTCTCACTGGTCCCGTGATACTGAAGCCAGCTTGCACTGCCTGTCAAAAATTTATGAATGAAAATTTTCGGATTATTTCCGAATTTGTCATTTAATTTTAAATTATATATATATATATATATATATATATATATATATATATATGAAAGAGCAATTAAGTATAATTTGATAAATTAAAGCCATGCTTTGATAGTGAATGCAAAATGTCGAAACTTTTTAAAACTTGTATCAAAAGACAGATGTCATGAAGCACCAAAACTGGATTGAACAATATTTTCGGATTTAGAAATCACGCAAGGACGTGCTAAAGTTAACTAACGAAATATGCAAATATTTTTAATCTCCTGACATAATAGAAAACGGTTTTTTACATCTAGTAACAATAATTTTTTTTGCGAAAATTTTCTTCAGAATAGCATTTCGAATTTTGCAACCACAATTAAACGGTTGTGAATGTATTTATAAAAAAGGTTTTACTTTGCGAGTCTGTGCACGCGAGTGGTTATGATAAATAGGAATAGAATATTTACCGGCAATTCAAACCAAAATCAAATCACGAATATTGTTAAACAGTGAAATCCATCGTCTTGTTATGAAATATCATAATTTTTCTGTTCATTTTAAGATTTTCAGTCCACTTCACTGACATAAGTGGCATTGGCAAAGATAACAAAACCTTGTCCGGCATCACTTTATATCCACTTCGGACTATCTAGCTTGCTTAATCATTACGAAATCGTCTACTAAAGAAACTGTGCTTTTATTATTTTCGGTGTTTTAACCAATTGCAAAAAAACGATAAAGCTAAACACTTTCAATGAAAATGCTAACGATAGTGTTGGCATTATTACAAAATGATTCAATTATATTGCATTAGAAAGTAAATAACGATAAGAAGATCAAATAAATTGTGAGTCAAAGTTTCAAATAAAATAAAACTGAAATACAAATTATGTCAAAGTACATTTTTGCACTTCCCAAAGGCCCTTTTTAAGATTTTACTTAAAGATTATCGATATAAATGAATTTTTGTTGTTAACATTTTGAATATTGCCATCATATCTCTAATTTAAATATCTTCTAAATTAAATTTGGACTAGGTTTTAATAGTTAAAGTACATTGGCTTCTAAATCTGTTTAGCGAGAATAACGGGATTTGATAATCATTGTACTTAGTCGCAATAAAAACGTTACGTGTTGATTTACCATGTTTGATTGACATAAATCGTATATAAACAAATTTGTTTCTTGATATTTCCATAATACTTAGACCCAATAAAGCTTAATGTCCAATTAACATTGTCGAAACCTTCAATATTGGAGCAAGATATCAGATATGAAGGGCCGAAGCACATCGTGTTTCAACATTGAAGGCTTCGACAGGATGGTATGGAGAATAAGATTAGTTTGACATAGGATCCCGTGCACTTATTTGTGGAGTCACATTATGAGAGAATTATAGACTAGTATAATTTATTCACATACATTCTTTGTCAGATTTTAACATTGAACTGCTTCTAATAAATTTATATATTATGCGAAAAGTATCTAATGATCATTCGGAATAAATATTTTTCGGACTTTTTGTCTTTCTTAGATTAAAGAAATTATCAACAACATTTATTTGTAACTCATTTATCGAAATGAATTTTTACTAATTTAATTGCAATATTCGTAAGTCACATAGTTTAAAATTGTAAAAACTTTTATTCATAGATGTAAATTTTAATTAAATATCATATATTACACTTTCAATAAATTTCATCATCTGCTATGTTAATCTAATTTGAAACAAAACAGTTCCGGCAAAAGAATTTATTTTTGGGTATATACCTAAATACACTTGTCTACGATTAATATTCTCATTGAAGGTAACGTTAGATGTGGACTGGCAATGGATTTTGCGCGCACGTCGGGTAAGATTAGATTGATGTTGGATGTAGTAAGAACTCTATCACCTATATAGAATGTGAAATGCAAAAAAGAACGTAATCATTATTTGACAATAATCATTGCCTCTTTAACTTAATGTTATAGACAAATAAGTAAAGTTTTATTCGCGATTGTGAAGAGATGCACAGCTGGTCTGATAAAATAATTATATTCTTTGTTACCAAATAAGTAAAGTTTTATTCGCGATTGTGAAGAGATGCACAGCTGGTCTGATAAAATAATTATATTCTTTGTTACCTTTATGTTATTTACTGTAACCAAATTAATTTTCAATGCTAAACTAACACACTCTGACGTGATGTACGATTATCTATAGATACATCATATTTTGCTAGATCACGGTAATTTCACTTGGATGAGTGTACACGTAAAGTAACTGATTACCACTCAAATCAAAACAAACGAGAGCACATACACACAGGTAAGACGTACGCTTATCTAGTGAATCGTCATATGTTGTTAGATTACTGTTATTTCACTCGGATGAGTGTGCACGTAAAGTAAATGGTTACTTCTCAATCCAAAACAACGAGAGCGCAAAAACACAGGTATAACGTACGTTTATCTAGTACATCGTCATATGTTGTAAGATCAATGAATTTTCACTTGGAAGAGTGTACACGTAATGTGAGTGATTACTTCTCAATCCATAAAAACGAGAGCGCATACACACAGGTATGACGTTCGCTTATCTAGTGAATCGTCATAAGTTGTTAGATTACTGTAATTTAAATTTGAAGAGTGTACACGTAAGGTAACTGATTACTTTTCAATACAAAACAAACGAGAGCACATACACACAGGTATGGCGTACGCTTGTCTAGCGAATCGTCATTATGCGTTATTGATTCACTGTTATGTCATTTCGAAGAGGGTACACATGTAGACACAAACGCACACATACATAACACACACTTACCTAGTAAAATGACAATTATGCTTAAGAGATCTAGCAATAAGTATAAATGAAACAGTTTAAGCTAAATTTATCACAAGACTTAATGATAGTCAAAATGTTTATGGGTTGTGTTTTTCGTTGAAATAGATTTCCGAAATATACTGAGTAGAACTGAAGACAGTGGATGCAAACACCTTGTTTGATACATCAAGGGCCAGGTAATTAATTCAACTTTATTGTCAAGCAGTTAGGATATTCAACACTGAAAATTTATTAAATAATCATTAGTTGCGCGGTTGTTGGTAACAATAAATTAAATTAAGTAGGCGAGCATGACTTAAAATATTAAATTATTATATTATAAAATTTTCTTTAAAATTCAAGACGCAAAATCTAATGAAATGTAAATACTGCATTGTGCATATTTTTAGGAGATCATTCTGCGCAAATTGCCATCAGTTTTTTGTTAGACCAGGAATAACTAGAAGTTAATTATATCCATTTATTAATTCATTTTATTGGATTTTGAAGCAGTTCTTAAGTACGCACACGGATTTCATGGATGATCAATTTATTATCAACATGGCCGCTCTAACGTTCAACTAGCGGTTAAAATATCTAAATTGTTTCGTCTTTACATATACATAGTCATAATGTTGACGATTGGAAGAAAAGTGCATCTCGTGCTATGAAAAATTGACGAGGATTTTATGCGTATGTACGTATTAAAGCTTTTCGATCTACTGAACAAACTTAAAACGCATACACGCTTTATTGAAGATGTATGTTAGATCTATGATCGCCGTATGCATGCAAAAGATATGATTAGCGAAATTAATTACATTGGGACTTCAGGTCTAAATGGATACAATAAAGGCTCCACCTTAAGGAAAGGCTAACCAAAAATTAATTAGAAGTGTGCGGCACGGTGGCCCAGTTGTTAGAGCAGCGGATTCCGCATCAGAAGTGCACAGGTTTGAGCCCTGTCTGCGGAAAATTCTGGACAGTAAGTGATGAGCTCCCGATAAGGAGAAAACCAGTCTACTGGATGGATTGCCTTTTCTACACTATACAACGCTTAGTTTATATTGAAAAATTTTTTGTATATATTGGGTCAAGTGTTTATATAAAATCGCAACCTTGATTACAGTAATTGTTTTCTCCGCTCGTGCAACAAATGTTCGTTTAATTATATAGTTAATTCAATGTTTATCACAGGGATAATTGCTTTAAAACTGAAAATAAATCGGATGATATTAATCTATCGTGCTTTTCAGCCCAGACGTGGAAATAATAGCGCATTGCACGCATGAAGTGTTTACAGAAAAACATTTAATGCAAAATCCTGCCGTTTAAACGATTTTTGGCTCAAAGAAATAGGATAAAAGTTCGTGAGGATATTTTATAATCGGGCATTGCGAATTGGTTATACATACTCTTCCAAGATTAACTTGGATAATGTGCATAATATTCACACTTCTAATGGCTATTGCCAAGTTTTATGGATAAACAAAAGAATAATGATGGAACAACATCCGTTGTGAATAGTTGCTCATCATACCAGAAATCCGTTGATATTAGCGTACGACGTGAATATGTTGTGACAAATAACGTGAATAATAAATACTGCTGTCTGCCTCGAAATTCACTTATTTTACTGTCGACTTATTACATATTATATACACCATCCATTTCCTTACTAAACGCGAATGACAAAATTTTACCGCAATCTGCATTCATATTTATCTGCAATGGATATATTCGTGTGCTAAATCGCATTTATGCAAATGCAGCAAAATATTAAATTCACGCTTTCTGGAAGAAATACATTCTGGTTTGTTTGTGCGTACATCTATATTAAGTGAATAGTACAATTTAAATTATGATATTTTGATATTAAATATAATTAACAAAATGTTGTGTGAATGCGCTTCCTTAATTTATAAGTATTAATACAGAAATGTCTAGAACTCTGTCATATTAAACAGTTTGTTCGTGCAGTGCAAATGCAAAAACAGATTTCCCATCTCCTTGCGTAATTAAGCATCGTCTATCGCATTATGGCAGCCTTAGTTTTTCCGTGGTCGACTTTTCCTTTTAAGAATCAAATTATTTTTCAATTTTCATTCTCAAATAATTTCGTTGATAAGATGAAGAGAATGTCCCTTTGTAAAGCATTTAAAGTTTTTGAATTCATTCAAGGAAATGTCTTAGTTACGTATCTGAAAAATAAATCCATTATTTTTCATGTAAAACCTACTTTTATCATGATTATAAAAATTTTTTGCCTATTTGACAAATTTACGGAAACTTATTTCGTTTTTCTGTACTATGTCTCTTTTGTAAATATAGTTTGTTATGACTTATTTATGTATTTTCCAAATTTAGTATACATTAAGATAATTTTATATTTAAAATATCAAAGCTGGCCATTTGCGTCGATGGGGAAAATCCACTTTTTGTAGCTATGAATATTCGCTGATTTTTAGTTAAATCATCAAAATTTACAGTTGATGTTGAACATCAAACTTAGTTATGGAAAGGAAAAAATTGTTACAAAGAGTTAGCAGTCAATTTTCATGGGAATATTGGGGATAAATTATTTAATTGATGACGACACCTCTTAGAGAGTTAATCTAAACAATGCATTTTAGGATTAAATTATATATATATATATATATATATATATATATATATATATATATATATATATATATATATATATATGATTGTGTGTGGTTTTTGTATGCCGTAGAGCCTTTAACTTTTAAAAATATAATGTGCATGAAATGAATTAACGGTTCATTGAAATGTATGGAGACCTAACTGTCTGCTGACAAATCAGTGCTTTTAGTTTAGTTTCCACATACAAAATAATTGTGAGGTTAATCATTCTTACACTGCTGGTTTTGCTTTTAATAGTAGTGGGAAAATTGCATATAATAATTGCAACGCAGAGGGTACCATTTATGAGAAATTTATTATCCTAGGTCAATGGTCCTTCAATTTGTTCAAATTCTAACAAAGTTTATTTTCCAATGGGCCCAGCTACAACAGGGTCTTAATTTATTTATTACACCATTTATTTAAATAATAGAAAATTATTAGAGGCAATCCTATATTATTTGACAAATCACAACTCAACTTTTATTTATACTTAATCGCTAATGTGTGCATTTATTTGCATCAAGTTTATAAATTTGAAATACTCAAATTTCATTATTAACCAGCCGTATCACATGGCAACACTAACGTTATTGCTGTTTTTGACTGTTTAAATAATAAGATTGCAGTTTAATTTAATATGACAAATTGGTTTTAAGTATTTTTTATTACTAAACGTGCATCGAGTTTTTGCTCAATTGCATAATTTAAGTAGACTGCCTTATTAAATCGCAATGTTGCAGCATAAAGTATCAATGACTTATAACCAAACATCGCTTCTAACTTGCCTGATTTGCGCTTTGAATAACGTAGAACATTTTCCAGTAATTCTCTTCCTTCAAAAAAATAATTCGGCAGGCTTTATCGGCAGCCTTCTTCAGTTGGTCCATCCTGGCAAGTTTAAAATAAGACATAATAATGAAGCAAGCCATAGTTCGTTTTTTTAAACTGATGAGGATGGACCAACTAAAGAAGGCTGCCAATGAACGCAGCCGAAATATTTTGTCGAAGGAAGAAAACTACCTGCGTTAGTCAAAACGCAGAACAGGTAATTTCGATTAATCCAGTTTCGCAAAATATTTTACTTTTAAGCAACATCGCTTCTAACTGTTTTGCTTTATAAAAAGTATAAATACACAGATGTCGAGATCTTTAAAATTTGTTCTCAGTAGCAAACTATGATTTTTATTGGTTTTAGATCGATTGTTTTACGGATAAGATGTCAAAAGAAAAGATTCGATCAATAATTGATTTAATATTGTAGACAGATATGCTTCCTGCACGAAACTATTTAAATAATAGTAATTAATAATAAAAGTAAGTTGAAATATTCCGAGCGAAGTAACAAAATAGTGTTTATATTCTATAAAAACCTTGCACTGAGCAAGATAATAAGGAAAGAAATACAATATCCCGCGCTGTAGTGATATTTTCAAGAGCTGCCCTGGAATTCAACGAACAATGCCTATTTTTTAACATCTTTAACACTCTTTTGTGGTTTATGAGTCAAATATAACTTATTAATAATTGCATTGCCTACAATATTGCCATATTAAGCAAATTTGTAGCAGAATGCTGTCAATTTTTGATTGAAAATATATTTATTCTTGATACATAGTCAATTATCAGTCCAATGTACTGACTTATTAGGTCAGTACAACTTTATTGCATATTTTTTCAATAATAGATACTCGCTTTTGGTGCCGACTGGTAAAGATGTTGGAGGTTCTTCAAAAATTAGTTTGAAATTTGGAACGTTATACATATAAAAAGTAATGCTTGCTATTTACTCTGGCTAAATCCTCATTTTATGAAAATGAATTCCACCAAAAAATCTTCCAATCTAGCTGCGAAGCAATTTTGTCGTTCCAATGAGTTATTATGACGCGAATGTGTGTATACAGACATTTGAATTATGAACTTTCGTGAACTGGGGGCATGTGAGGATTACTGCAATATTGAATTCAAAATTTGTTGATTTTTCTATGCGTCCGGAACAGCAATTAAAATATAGATATCAGTGATAGGCGTGTATGTCAATACATTAAGCGTGCTTATAATTATTCAATAAATGTCACTTTAGTACAATACACATGTTTATAGGTAGTTGTGTGCGCAGAGGGGGACAGGGATAAGTTTTTGTATACATTTGAGTATTAGAGACTAGGTATGAAGACCGGATATTAGGAAGACAATTAAAAAATACTTTTAGAATTAAAATGGGTATAAATATATCTTTCTTGAATGAGGATACCACATTTGCCACAAGTTATGTTTTACTCCTGTGCGTATTGTGTCAACCCTCAAGATGGGACTGAAAAATAAGTCTCGAAAATTTGGAATAAGAAGAATGTAAAATCTTGTTCCAACGTCATTTTAAGACAATTTGCTGATGTAAGGCTTAAAAAATGAAGGGACAAGTTGAACCTACCAATCAAAACAAATAATCGGTGCACCTGGAAATGTACAAGATTCAAGATTTTACCGACCTACGAGTGCTATCAATTGTCCCACACAAGAAGAGTGCAGTCAATGCCACAACACGAGGCAAAAGCTGTAGACATTTTATGATCTTCTTCAACTGTCACTTCCAGTCAACTGCAATGCATGCGAGACTAATAGAGGTTGGAGTTGCATATCGACTTTTTTTATTCATATATATGCATTGTGGTTTGATCCACGTTATTCAGTTCGTTTTAGAATAAAATGCTAAACTTCCTAACACTGAAGTTCAATTTTTCGAAAGTGAGCTGAAGCTGTCTGCCTAAATTATCTTTTATGTCACGATAAAAGCACATGCATGAATAATATAACTCGAACGTGTATTTAACAAAATATGCTATGGATAATACTAAGCTCAAAAGATTAGAATTGCGACTGGTCTTCTAATACGAAAATCATGAAAATTCAGCAACTAATTTTAAAAGAGAAAGGCATCACAAAAATGCGATAAGTATGTGGATTAAGTACGAAGTTGAAGGGCGACTTTAAGCTAGAGCCCTTTTAAAAGAAGTGTTTGACTAAGATTTTAGACGCAGGATTTCCATTTTTACCGAATTGGCGAAGTTTTTTAAAATCTGTTAGAATGAGCTTAGTTGCTACACGAGTATTAATGTTCTAATGTTTGAATATAGTTATTTTACATCACTTTAATAAGAATAATAACTTTTTTTCTATACACTCGTACGTAAGTGTGTTATATATTGATTTCATTTGGCCAAATTTACGCCGTACTGTGAATGCAAATCAAAATGTTCGAATCATGGCGGTATGTTAAATTAATGTTTGTAGTATCTCACAATAGTAACAGATTATTGTTTTTATTTAACATCGAGGAATTTGATTTACGTTCAAAATAAAATAATCAACTAAATTAACTATTTGGTAAAACGCTTTTACGAGCAAATTTACGATTGTACTTATGTGCTATTTCACTTAATTCTATTAATTATACAGTGAATAATGTTTACCTTTACTACACTTTTTTCCGCGCTGAAGAGTTTTGCTGAACGCATGGCACACTTGCTACCGTGCAACAGACACTTTAACAGACAAAGATACTAGTCGTGTCATAATAAAATAGACTCGAAAATGTTTTTAAAATCTGTGAGGCTTAAAAAAACTCCCGACAGACAAAACGGATTAAAATAAATCAGGCTGAAGTTGTAGTCGCAGCAAATATGCCTTATTATGCGCTGTGGACATTGCAATTGTAAAATCGGTCAAAAAGCGCTATGCCAATGCAAGCATTTTTTTCATATACCCTATACCTTAATTATATGTTAGCATTGTCCAATTCTCTTACGTATTCTCAATAATTAGTAAAAAAATATCATCAACCTCCGAATTAGATAATTGTTATTATCAACCATTCACATAATCCTCATCACACTATTTTACATATTCTATTATTATTAATATTATTATTTAAATTGTTATAATGGAAACTATTGTTATTGTTATTATTAGTGTTATTATTATTATTATTATTATTATTATTATTATTATTATTATTGTACCATTTAATTATTATCTTAATAAATTATCGTTCAATTTTACATTATTATGTTTGTGATAATTAGTAATAATGAGCGTCATAGAAATCACCTCTTCGTCGTTATAAACCTGATATTTCGCTGCTAAAAAACTAAGATACTATATCCATAGTTATGTTGGGCTGTAGTATAGTTTAAAGTTAAAAAATTGTGTGCTTTAGAAATACTATTGTTATTGTGATTATTGTATGTGTGTGTGTTATATTATTATTATTATTATTATTATTATTATTATTATATTACTTGTAGGGATAGAAGTAGTAGAAAATTGTAGTGACAGTATTAATAGTATTCTTAGTGTTAATTATTGTAGTCAAACTTTTACAACAAGTAGTAACATAAGTTGAGGCAGACGTTTAATTAGACCTATTATTTGTAGTATTAGTATTAGTAGTATAAATCCTGGTATTAGCAGTATTAAAAGAACTTTTAATATTAGTGTCATTAGAAGTATGGATAAAAGTAGTAGCAGCAATAGAGATAGAAATAGAACTGGTGAAATGAACAGCGGTAGCGCCAGTAGCTGTAGTAAAACTCAATTTGCATCACTGTTAATAGAGGAAGCAAGAATAGTATTGGTAATTATATTACTGTTCACCATTTGAAAATACTTACAGATATCTTTTACGTTATTTATTACACATTTTTAACTTATTATTTTATTGTTAATTTTATGATATAATTACTTTAAAATTTCAGTGTCCACGACCTAGTTGAGAGCATTGCACACAAAAGAATGTGATTGACACAAAAACCACATTAGATGCAGCGGAAAAGTTGTTTGATAAAAGATTTCCTTAATGTGCAAATTTAATATTAAAAAACAGTCAAATATCGAGGAGACATTTGGTCTTTCCACGTCACAATGTGAATACTGTGTGCCAATGGCATGAAATCTATTGGATTACTACAGTGTACGCGTGTTGACATGGATTGATTGTGTGCTTTTGATGAAAGCAGGCAGCGTGCTTTGCAGAGAAAATTGGTAAAATATTACTTTTAAAATCGCCATCGGCTGGTATTAATAATAAACGGTTTAGAAAAGTTATTGAATAAAATTATTGCCCGAAGTCTCCGGCGCTAGATTAATGATCCGATTTTATGACGAGAGATCATAAATGTGATGAATTTCTCATTATATCAATAAATAAGGCCTCTGCCATCTAGATATTACCAATATTTGTATAAGCAATTGAGATAAGCAACGCTTGGGTCTACTAAGCATAAATTCAGTGAATAGACACAAATTGAAGGTGTTGTTGAAAATGTTATTCGAAAAGCGCAGAGGTACATGCGGACACAAAGTGATATATTATGACATAGATTTTATGTAAAAGAAAAATCTATCCCATGCATGTACATGGATATAAACTAGCATCTATATATATATATATATATATATATATATATATATATATATATATATATATATATATATATATATATTGTGGCAGGATTCCGTTACACACACATTTTGCTAAATCTTAATGGTAGACGTTTATACTGAAAGTGATATTAACTGGTTTTCAGACAAAGCATGATCTAGTGTAGTGTCTCGGAAACCGTCTTAAGTCAAATATTATCGTACAGAATTGGAAATTTTTGCATGAGAAGGAAGTCACATTTTAAAATTAGGGAAAAACAATAATTTGCGCAGTCATTTTGCAATTTAAACAATCTATGAAATATTTTAACCGTTTTGTGTACCGGTCGATTAGCCAGCAACACCACGAGAATAAATACGGCTATGATTGTCTGAAAACATTAACCACGTAGTATAATTGCGCAACTTCTATATTTGAAATATGTTTAATATTTAACCAAAGTCGGCTTTTATTTTAGGCTTCTAGTGCCGGTGCATGAGGGCATTGGTGGCTCTTAAACTATAATTCCACTTAATATTTTAGACGGTATGTTTCACATATACATACGTTTGTCGATATAAATGTAGAAAAGGCAATTCATCTAGTAGACCCGTTTCGTTCTTATTGGGATTTCATCACGTTCTGTTTATAATTTGCCGCGGAAAGGACTTGAATTTGGACAGGTGTATTTCGACGTTCTGGACTTTAATCACTGAGTCATTCTTTCGCATGTAAAATGAAATTTCCAGTTTTATACTTACTAAGGTATTTTGGTTAGCCTTTCCTTTAGATAAAGCATATATGGCATCCGTTTAGATCTAAAGTTCTAACTAACCACTCTAAATCAGTAATCATAGAATATTGATTAAGCTACCTGGGAAAGTGGTATTAAATTTAACATTTATTTAGTTAAATGGTTAAGTGGGAGGCTATAAAATTATTTAAATCATGTTTGTGGACGTGATATAAATACCAGCCTCAAATATATTCATTTACCAGTATAAATTATGCATATTCATATAATCATTTGTATAAAGGTGTAAGCTGACTACTCAGATATGCTGCCAAATGAAACAAGATTCCGCGAAATATACATCTGCCCTACGAGTTATAATAACTTTAAAAAGTCTCTAATTGTGAATAAACATGGATTTCGGTTTTCGAAAGAGACAATAGGGTTGCAATAGAGAAATCCGAAGGCGGGAGTTATAAAGAGTTCAACTGAGAATTTCGGGATGTATAACGCTAGGTTGTACCCAAAATGAACTAGGCCTCGAGAGTTTTGTTATAAATAGAAATGACGCGGTAATCTAAAAAGCGTGCAATACGCAACATTAAAAGGGCTTCTGCTGCGATGAAACATAATCATTGCGATCCATTACGTTGATGCGAGTGGAAGAGTTGTTTGAACACGATTTTCAACCCAACATCTTTGAATGCCTTTCTGAGTTAAATGGAATCAGATTTCGTTAACTGTGACAAATTTAGGCATTAGTATAAAATTTCGACGAACCTTACGTCAAACCATATTTGGATTTCATTATTGAAATTACCCTTTTAATTTGATTACTTTTGGAAATTTATTCAAAATTACTTTCATTGACAGCAATAAAAAGATTTTAATCATAATTAATAGTCGCATTTTGTGATGCAGTGAGTCTCCTTTTCTATAATTTTACCACAAACTCGTTCGTATGGGCGAGTTAACTATGATTAAATTGCTTTAGACTTTCGGCAGTTGCTTCCCTAATTGGGAGGAGGCAATCTAGCACATGTAAAATAGCTTGTGTTCCGGATTTTCCATCGCATGTTTTGGTGGCTGACTTAGATTTGATTACATTCGCAATCAAATAATCTATAGCCAGTGCAAAGACATCAATGTTCTGTAATCCCTTTTCAGTATTATCTACAATTAGAATAGTTCCTGTGACCAATCTTCTGTAAGCAAATTCTGTAAATGATTGTATTTACGCTTTTTGGAGAACAAACCAACCGAGTGAATGTCGTATAAGATTGGTGTTGTAAGTAAATTCGTAATTGGATATATTGGGTCTCGTAAAAAATCACTTTCCAATTTCAATTAACGCATGTTTCTCTATCTGACAGCCAATGCAACAAAATAGACGTTCGTCGCAATTATATACTTAGTTAAGTCTTTTTCTATTCAACCTTTTTGGATTAAGATATGCATATATATTTTTAATTTTAGGTGGTTGCCTTACCTATTTTGGGAAAGCTTATTGTTCTGTTCTGTTTCTTGAATAAATCGTTTGATAACATTGAGCAAACGCATTCTGCAAATCGTAAAATGAGCTTTTAATAAATTAATATCAAATAATAAAGGTACTTTTATTTAACAAATAAATAAACTTATCAAACTATATAGCTTAAAAATATCTAATTTAACATTATCTTTCAATTATTTTCATAATTTAGTTGGCTTTAATACTACATGGACTTTGCCAGCGCATTGTATTTACCTACCTGTGTACATTGCTATGAATATTCATACTATGTGCATGTTATAAAACATTAAGAAATGTTCCCCAAGACGATAGAATAGCTAATGCATTTCACTTGTTGAAAGATGTGGCTATTTTCCGCTAAAAATACTAGCACGATGTATTAGCAAATCAAGAACAAAATATAAATAGACATTGAAATATAAACGATCCATTTCGCTTTTGATTCAATCTAATGTGCATATCAAAAGTTCTAACAATGGTTTTTGTAAGAAAAACAGATTTGATCTGAAATAAATAAAGGATATATTGGAAGAATCGAACCCTCGAAACTGAAGTGTGCATGTGCCAACAGCTTGCGTGGGAAAAATGTTCCATTCTGAAAGAAGTTAGTCGTTATTTCATCTAAAGCATAGCTACTTTTATGCAGTATTTTCTAAAATTATTATATTGTGAAAATTTGCTGTGCAATTCATGTAAGTACTTTGGTCACCTATCCTAGTAATGTCTTGCATGGAATAATAATAAAACATATTAGATATTCCTAAAAGTTTCACGGTGTTAGGCACAGTACATGTTTCGCCGGCCTAATTGATAGACGATCTAATTTCATGCAGCGCATAATATGATTCTTTGTAGGTTTCGGTTTATTTGCAGTTTCTTTATTTGACATGCCCTAAATAGTTATTTTTGAATAATTTATATGCACAAGAGAAACAAATTTCATTTGAAAAGTATTCTTACAGTTTGTGGCTTAATGGCAGTATAGAAGACTGTCATTTGTTTCTCTGTTCGTTGTTATTTTGTTATGGCATATTAACCTTTGAAAATAAAAAATAATAATATATTTAATATATTTTTCAAAAAGAGTACTTACAGTAACCAGGACAAGCTTAAAATTAAGTTTGAATCTGATACACTGCGGTCAATGAAACCATATTGAATTGCAAATTTTGCCAGTATCATGAATTTATTTGAATTAATTAAGAATAATTTAAGGAAAGGGAATAGTTATACCAAAGTTTTATTATAATTGTGTATTTAGTTCATAGTATAATTCTGATGGATCAATAAAATTAGACATTTTGTCAAAAATAAAATGATTGCATTCCATTTTTCTCTTCTGACGTGAACAAATGATCGGATTAAGTTAAGAATAAAAAATATCTGTCAATGAGAATGGTAGCAATTGTGAAATAGATACTTGTCAAATGATTTAAAATTTTTTTTAACAAAGCATTTACGGTCAAAGTGAAATTATGGTATATTGAATATATACTACTACAACAGTAGTAAAATCAATCCAGCTTAAGTAATCAAAAATTTAGTAAAATGAAAACTTTAGTAAGGATATGAAGTATTATAAATAAAATTCCGACAAGACAAATATGAAAATTAACTAACGAAAGTATGAACGTGATAAGGAAATCAGATAATTAGAATAACAACCCATTTATATATATATATATATATATATATATATATATATATATATATATCTATTTGTTGTATAATTTATATTGAAATGGCACAAAACTGCTGTAATGCAAATACTGTGCAGACCATGTTGGTTTATGGTAAATTGTTCTGTTTAATTTACCATTAGTTTCTTTCTTTAATAGTACATCTAGGAAAGACAGACAGTCATCTTTCTCGTGCTCTGACGTGAAGCCGATATTCTTATGTGCTTTGTAGAAACTTTGAAGCAATGTTCGTGATTGCGACCTGTTCTTAAGTACAAGAAATATATCATCCACGTAACAATAAGGCACGCAATTTGATTGGTTTCTGTTTTTCACACTCTCTGTATGTTCTCATATTTTTATCTTGTTTTGCTTTCCAATTTATATATAATGATATGTTCATTAGTAGATATTTGAGAAGACAATGCGAAAGAAATATTTCTTATATATGATAAAATTTTATTTTGTTTTTGCACCCAGGAAGGGTACAATGAATTTTATTAAAGCTCGCATTTCAAAAGAATCTTTCAGAAAACAAGATGAACTAGTGACGTTAAAGTGTAGAGTGCAAAGAACGTTATTGTGGAAAGAACTTTATTATCAGTGTATTAAACAATTACGATTCCCAGGTTATTCGGTGCGCAGTTTACGAAAGTCCAAACTACGATTCAACCGAAGAAATCTTACAAGGTTGGCGTATTCCAAAATTGAGCAGTTGAAGGAAGATGAAGCAGTGCTACAGGCAAGAATTGGGTGTGTATCTTGTGTATTAGATGAAATAAGTCTTTTTGCAAGAATGAAATTTCTGATGTTTTTGCCGACAGTTATGAGGAAAGATAAAGCAAGAATTTTGAATAGATTGAAAAAGGATGTAAAACCTGGAGTTTTGTGTGATTTAATACCGACCGATCTTGATAAGCGTGTGCTTAACTTATCAAAAGTGCCAATCGATCAGCTACCAATGTAGGCACTATAGATGGGCCGAAATTATGGAAAACATCCTTCTAATAAATGTGATGTTGATTATGAGGCAGCATTTGAATTGCTATTTGAACAAACAGCTGACTTGGAGCCTACTAGTATTGATTATAAAAATTGGTTCAAGGCTACACTAGTTGATCAGGCTTCACATCTGAAATCGTCTAAATGCGCAGAGCAGCATGCATTGACAAAGCAGCATCTAAATGCGCTTAGAAGCATCAGCAGAAATGCAGACATCAAAATACTACGCGCTGATAAAGGAAAGAGCGTAGTTATAATGGACGAATCTGACTACGTACAAAAGATTGAAAACGTGTTAAAGGACAATACAAAATTCACACGTCTAGACGATAAATCAGATAAAATAGACACGGTGGAGCGCAAAGTAGTTAATGAAATTAAGATTTTGACAGATGCCGGATTTATTGATGAGGCCACTGCACAGAAGCCAGTTGGATCATCTACACCAATAATGTACGGATTACCAAAAACACACAAAAGAGGTTGTCCTATGAGGACAATTTTATTAATGGTAAATTCTCCGTTTCATGCACTAGCTAAATGGCTAGTTCGTTTACTTGAACCATTACGTAAACTACTAGGTAATCATTCGGTTGCCGATTCATTTGAGTTTGTAAACAAAATTCAAGATATAAATGTTAAAAACAAGATTATGGTATCTTTTGATGTTACGCCTTTGTTTACAAATGTTCCAATTGATGAAACCATTGACATTATAGTCAAAGCGGTAGAACACGATATATTACCATCGCCGGTGCCAGGTCACACTCTACGCAAGCTTATCTTATTATGCACGAAAGACGTACGATTTCGTTTTAATGGAAGCATCTACAAACAGACTGATGGTGTCGCAATGGGAAGCCCCTTATCTCCAGTGTTGGCTGAGATTTTTCTAGGGCACCTAGAAAATACATCATTAAAGAGTGACATAAGTAAATGTGCTCAATATATACGGTACGTGGATGATATATTTCTTGTACTTAAGAACAGGTCGCAATCACGAACATTGCTTCAAAGTTTCAACAAAGCACATAAGAATATCGGTTTCACGTCAGAGCACGAGAAAGATGACTGTCTGCCTTTCCTAGATGTACTATTAAAGAAAGAAACTAATGGTAAATTAAACAGAACAATTTACTATAAACCAACATGGTCTGCACAGTATTTGCATTAAAGCAGTTTTGTGCCATTTCAATATAAATTATCAACAGTTCGTGGTTGCTTTTCAAGAAATGACAGGTTGGTTAGTCAAGATTCTAAAGAAAATGAATATAATAAAGCAATTAACGATTTAATGTCTAATGGCTATCCCAGAAAATTAATTGAATCAATTATTAAAAGGGGAGTTAACCAGAAACAGACGTATTATGGGCCAGAAAAGAAAACAATCTACCTAAACATCCCATTTAAAGGGGATGCAGTTTCCCGAATGGCACAAAAGAAAGTTGAAGCAGCATTAACACGCAAATTTAATGCAGCCGAACTACGAGTGTTATTTAGGGTAACACACTTGCCTTTACCAGCAATCAAAGAGAAACAGCCGTTAATGTCGATATCAAATATTATTTACCAATATACATGCGCAAGTTGTCGATCAACTTACGTAGGCCGATCGACCAGACGGTTAATTACTCGAATGAGAGAACATTGCAACTTAAACGCCTGTTTTAAATCAAATGGTGAATACACGTCTGCTATTGCGCAAGACATCATCAAAACATCGCACGTATGTTCTCCAGACGTACCATTCAAAGTAATTACTAACTGCAAAAACAAAAGGGAGCTAGCCACATACGAAGCCTTATGGATAAACAAATTGCAGCCGGATTTATGTAAACAGAAGAATCACGTACAAGCATTGATCTTGAACTGGATGTGAGGCACGCATTTTGATTGGTTTTTAATTTTCACACTCTCTCTATGTTCACATATTTCTATCTTGTTTTGCTTTCCAATTTATATGTAAAAAGATATGTTCATTAGTAGATATTTGAGAAGACAATGCGAAAGAAATATTTCTTATATCTGATAAAATTTCTTTTTTTTGCACCGAGGGAGGGTACAATGAATTTTAATAAGGCTCGCATTTCAAAAGAATATATGTATGTGTACATATACATATATTAAAAGAAATTAATTAGAGGATAAAAACTAAGAACAGCAAATAATCGATTAACCATTAGTAAACTTAAAAGCCCATTAATAAGCTTATCTTAACTAAATATTCTTAATCCTTATCTGGATCAAGATTTCTTCGTTCACTACTGCATAACGAGCAATAATGGATTTATTGGAATATGCATTAAAAAAGGCCATTCTGTGTTTTCTACCGCAAGACTTGCTTGGACGCATGGTTTCACAAATCCGCATACGATTAAATTCTTTTTATGGGTGTGTATACACTCCCGATGTATCTAAGCGTTGTCGATTTTTTGTTAGAATTTTTACTATCCATAGCAAGTGACTGCTTTAAAAAGATTCTAAAATTTCTTTTCGGCTCTATTTACTATTATTCTCTGTTTAGTTTTGAGTCCATTAATACTTTGCCCTACGTTTCCCATTCACTCTGTCAATTTAACGTACATTAAAAATATTATAAAGTTACTTATGTCATCCATCATTAGTGTTTATATTAACTTAGGTGATAAGCCAACATCTCCACCTGTCTCTCACAGCCTGACTAATTCATACGTTCTACGTTTTATATCCGTAAATCTAGGGCACACTATTGCCAATGATTCTGATGTACAGACTTCGTTGAAATCGGATATTTAAAATTAAAATTAAAAGTGAGTATTCATCATAAAATTATCTATCTAATTTTATACCATGTATGGTGAATTTGACATACAGAAAGGTAATTCACCCGATAAACTGGAATACTCTCATATGATTAGTTAGTTTTGATAAATTTTCCATTTCATCATCACCATGTTGTGAGATCTCTATTCTAGCCAATTTATCATTCAAACGGGTTTTACCTAAAATATATTTTTCCAAATTATGCAAGAAGCTATTTGATTTTATTACCGTTTGATGCTTTCCCATTGGACATCCATATATTTTTTCCTATTTTCTCTCTTTCGAACAATATCAGTGCGGCAGGATAGCTCAGTGGTTAGAGCACCAGATTCCGAAGCAGACGTGCCCAGGTTCGTATCCTGTCCGCGGCAAATTCTGCCCAGTACTTGATGAGTTCCCAATAAGGACGAAACCGGTCTACTGGATGAATTGCTTTTCTACACTATACAATTCTTAGTTTATACTGACATATGTAAGTAATTAATGGGTCAGGTGTTTATATCAAGACCGCAACCTTGATTATAATAATATCAGTGACCTCCTTTATAGATTTGAATCCAAATGGGAAGCAGAAGAAAAAGAGACATCGATCTGGCCCTAGTTTGTTTCCTGATAATTTCACCTTTAAGTTTATCATTTTCAAGAACTGACGTATGTTTAATATTAACATAACGATCTTATTTTGTATACATACTATGAGTATTTAAATCAAACTGAACATTACAAATAAAAGATTCAGGAATTATACAGCGTAGAAAGCACAGATTTATGAACAAAAGTTCTAAAACTTGCATTGCGAGTTTCTTCATGACTTGCAGAAATTTTATTAAAATATTTGACCGCGTGATTGGAGTAATTTTTATACGTTATGTTTCGAAGAAATAAGTTATTGTGATGCAGAATATTGTATGATTCACTGATCTCTAATTTGAATAACGCAGAATTGTTCCCAATTCTTTTTTCAACAGACAATTTGTTGAATCTCAATTCGCGTCCCTTTATTAGTCAACAGCTCATCACAAATTATATAGAAAAACTAATAAAACAATTGCGAAAATCCATTTCAATCTTTTCACTTATGCTTATGTTCTTGTAGCCCTGTAATGGCTAAACGACATTAAACAAGACAGGTGTGCGTCTAGTCAGAGCTTCTATTCATATTTGATGTGTATTCAGTCATATATATATATATATATATATATATATATATATATATATATATATATATATATATACATACAAATATATATATATATACATATATATACTCTAACTCATATATATATATATATATATATATATATATATATATATATATATATACATAACAAATATATATGTATACATATATATATAACTCTATATATATATATATATATATATATATATATATATAAACATATTTAAAATTTTCTAAGTTAAATTACGTTGGCTGAATGTTTATTTGATGTTTTGATTGCATGGATAGTATGACAAACAAGAGAAGAGGGATACCCGATCTGCGCTTCGACTAACGCAGCGTTAATTTTTCAGTAGTTTTCTTTCCTCAACAGAATATTTCGACTGCCTTTTTCGGCAGCCTTATTCAATTGGTCCATCCTCATCAGTTTAACAAAACAAACTAATGAAGCATGTGCGATGTTACCGCTTTCCATATTATTTATACTTCAGACTGAATTTCGCTAGATAGTTGCGTGTCACACGTGAGTTTGTGTGTATGTGCATATCCGTAACGGTTACGTTTATCTAACCAAGTGAGACTAGGGTGGCTGAATAAGAATTTACCATTTGCGTGCGTTAAACTAATTGTTCTTTACATGTAAAATGACTTAATTGAGATTACCCTCACATTTTCTGGTGGGGCGAGACCAATAATTCAAAAACACTCCTCATAAACACATTCCATTATGATTGATAATATCATAAATCAGTATGACTAATGCAATTGTTAAATTACAATTCAAACCACTTAGATTCTACTCAGATCTTGTAATTTCGATTAATCCAGAGTCACAAAATTATTTTACTTTTAAGAATGAGGATTGTAAAAAATTCAATTTTTTTAATAGAATTTTGTCCCTCGTGTAATTGAATTATTTTTTCAAACGAAGACTGCGAGCTTGATATAAGCACCAATCCCATTGAAACCAATCGGTCTTTATATGTAGCTCGTAAACCTCATTTTTAAAAATACATCTCATCATATCCGCAATCACTGATTGTTTACTTATATTATTACATCTTTTATTGTTGCTTTTCTCGGTAATGCTGCAGATGACACCAAAGTTGTTGTAAGAATCATAGTTTTTTCCCCATCACTATAAATTAAGGATACAGATGTGCTCTACAATTTATAATGTACTTTTCTGGCAATGGAATCCTTCCACAAGACTACCATAAAAACTGCCGACTGCTGCAGGATTCCAAGTTCCTAATTAGTAAAAAATTTCATTCATTTATTCAAATCAAGTTTGCGATCTTAATATAAACACCTCACCCTTTATATACATATTTCGGTCAATATAAACTAAGCATTGTATATTGTAGATTAGGCGATTTATCTATCCTTATTGGGAACTCTTCACGATCGTAACCAAGTCCGATTTAAGTCTGTGGCAAATTCTGGACAGTAAGGGAAGAGTTACTAAAAAAGACGAAACCGGTTTGTATTGACAAATGTATTTATATAATGGGGCTGGTGCTTATATCAAGTTCACAACTACAATTTAAATAATTTTTATCACCGCCCGCGCGACCAGTTAATTCAATTACCTTTTATTTAGGTTATTAATAGCACGGTGAAATCGTTTTTCATTCTCATGTTTCATTTCCCAAATATGTTGGATTGTTGCTCAATTTAACGCCCGGGCCAATGACACTTATTCTTCTGCGAAAACTATTTGTTGCTACCTTGAATAAACTGTTTTCACGCCCGGGCGATGAATTTAATTTTGCAAAAAATGTGAATATATGTATATTAAACATTTTATCAGATTCTTAGCGTTGAGTTTTAGCATCGATACACATGGATTTCTGTTATAAAAAATATTTTAAAAGGTTTATTAATGATACTAGCATGTTAATTCAGGAAAATTTTCAATATGTCGTAGCTAGTATCTCTTCTAAAAAATGTAAATTCTTTATTCAGTTATATTCCTTGCTTTTAGTACGCATATTTATTTTTTTGTTGATCTTCTATATCCTGTTGCGAGATTGAACGCTTAAATTGATTCGTTGTATTTTTTAAGCTTTACTTTCTATATTTAGTACGATTTTTCTGGTGCTTACGAAATATCTCAATGTTTTCATATATATATATATATATATATATATATATATATGTATATATATATATATAATTTGGTATACAATATAGTATTCCATGTGCTTTGCTGTAAGTTGGACCCAGTAGATAGGGTCCTCGGATTCTGAATCAATAATGCCCCCGTTTAAACATCGTCCACGGCAAATTCTGACAATATTTGACGAATTCATAATAGGGACAAAACTGGTCTACTGGTTGAATTCCCTTCTGTCACCTGATGCAGTGTTTAGTTTCTACTCGCATTGCACATCATTGAAATCCTACCATTGGTTTTCAATTTAATAAAACTGCTCCAAGTGCCATGGTTTCTGTTGTATAATGGCTTACATGGATTTCAGTTCTTTTGAGATTTAAATTAAGTTCAATCTGAATTAACGGATAACCAAATATGATTGTTGGTTTACGAATTGAAATTGCGTTAAATACGTGGCAGGAGTTGCATATTAGCGTGATTCCCCCGACTCAAAAGCTAATTTGTCACGGATTGAATCCCATCAATGGAAAAATCTAGACAATACTTGACAAACATCTAATAAGGACGAAATGGGTCTGCTGGATAAATTGCCGTTTCTCGTTAATGCAATTTTTATTTTATACTGACAGCATATATATTTACATATATATGTACATATATATATATATATATATATATATATCATTGTTTGATGCCTTAATCAATGATTAGTTTGTGGTAACTACATATGCAATTAAAATCCTGCCGTAAAACTATAATTCAATATCGTTTATCAGGTTGGCGTAATAACTGTTATATCAAGACGCATCAAATGTTGATAGTTGTAAGTTAAATTTGGAGCAATGCAAAATAGGCTCCATTTAAAATAAGGCTTACAAAATTTCAGTTGCAATATGCTTGAACACTGCATTTTGTGAGCATGGATTTGGCAGTATTAGGAGAGCATGATTCAAAACCAAACGTGTATCGTTTCCAAACCCGGTCGCGTAAAATTCTCGCAATAACTTAATGAGTTCCTAATAACAACGCAACTGGTCTACTGGATGAATTAACTTTGGCAACACAAGAATACATAGATTGGGTAAAATGCATGCCATAAAACTTCTTCCTCAATCTCGCTCTCTCTCTCTCCTTAATAGGACAGCGGCTGTGCATTTAATTCTTATTAATGAATCAAATAACTCTCACGGTTTGTGGAATGATAAAAATAAGCATTTATGCCAATATAATTAAACAATAATTGATTGCGCGGGTGGTGGTAACAGTTCTTTAAATCAAGTTAAGGAGCTTGACGTAAACATAAATTTATGTGTATTTAACCAGTCGTCGACTAGCGGTAGTTTTGTTATGTTTTTCGACGACTGGTTAAATACAAAGTGATTGGTGTTTACTTCAAGCTCACAAACTTGTTTTAAAGAAGCATTTATGCCTTTTTTAATAGGAGACTCGACTTGCCAAACTAAATTTATTATTAAAGGCTTAAAACTTAGCCAATCGGATGATTGGTAAAGAATGAATGTACTATGGTAGGATCTATATATAATATATTTTTTTTAAATTTATATGTATTTTTAAATATATTTCTTATGATATCTTCATGTTTGATCCAAGCTTACTTGTAATTAGGAAAAAATGAAATAAATTTGTTTCGGTATAACAGTTAATTTTTCTTTCTTTTGCTCATGAAAGTGAAACTGGGAGGCGTATACATTCTTGCATAGATGTGTGTTTATTTAATTATCAAAATTATATGAATTTTGTAAAATTTGTTTGAGCCAACTGAAGAAAACTTTTGTTGTCTTTCATAGATGCAGTTATGGAAACCAAAGTGCATTATTTAAAAAATATTGTTCTCGATAAGTAATTTTACTTTAGATTGATCTAATAAAAGGGAAATATTTTATTTGGCTTTCATATCACATGATAATGGATTGGAAATATTTTTTTTTTAAAAATCGAATACACGTTTAGTTAGATAAGTTTGTTACTTCTCATATTTTACCCACTTGTAGATATTATACGAACATTCTGATGCAAATCTAATCCAGTTGGAAGGCTATGCTGGAAAAGAAGATCCTCATCAACTTCTGAGTGGTCAGTATTCTACCGGACTACCTTGCTCTTTAACTTCCTGTTACAAATTAGTCTCATCTCCATCATCATCATCATCATCATCATCATCATCATCTTCGTGTTCATTGTTGCCATCATCACAAAATTTAGTAGCAACGTCTCAACCGTCACCTATGTTTTCCACAACCTCATCGTCATCAACAGCTTCATCTTCGTCATCATCGACTTCCTCTTCTGAAGATTTTCCAAATGAATTGGTCACCAGCACTTGTTCTGCCCAGAAGACAGGAGTAAACTCAGCTTTAAGGTACACTGCAGCTAGTGGAATTATGGGTGTATTGAAATCGCCATCCATAACGGAAATCTGTTCAAATTCGTATTCCGCAATTGATCCTGCAGCTGATTCACAGTCAATTATGACGTCGTCTGCATTAGCATTCACCACATCTCTATCTCTATTATCTGTGTCCTCTATTGAGTCTTTAACACCGCTAGACACATCACCTATATCATCAGCATGTCAAGTCACATGTACACTTCCAGCAACAAAATCGCCATTACTACGCCAGACAACAGTTGGCGCGATAGATTATTCCAACTCTGAGGAAAGATGCCTCAATAATCCTCAGCATAGCGCAGCTTGGATATCCTCCTCAAACGCATCTTCACTATCCTCGCTAACACCGTTACACAATGGTATTGACCAGAATGGAGACAATTTCAGAGGTATTTTACATAATTTAACCGCATATAACGGTATTATACCCATTACTGACGATTTAGATGTTAACAGTTATGTTGAACCAATCGAAATTAAAACAGACTTTCCGACAATTGAACCTAATATAATTGACATTTCTTCTTTAGATTCGAAACATTTGCATAACACAATGACAGATCTATCCTTTTATTCAAATTATGAAAGTTCGTATGTCTCACCTGGTCATAGTGTTGGTCAAACATGTGAATTCAACTCGTACCCTATTGGCAATACCACTTCATCATATAATTCGAATATGTCTGAAAATATTGCACCAACAAACGTTAAAACCTCTGCACAAGTAAATGGTTCCCCAAACACCAGTCAGTATATAAGTCCTATCTCCATTTCTCAACGCAAAGAAATTTTAAATAATTATGCTCTCTTGAATTCAACTAAAATTGCAGAAAATAGTTCACTAGACGACAACTACTACTGGTCATTGTCAGCCGCAAACGACAACAATTCTTCTGTCAAATGTAACAGTCGCTCAACTACACTACAAGGCATAACCTACGACACTTCGTCATTCTACTCGGAGCGCGAGAATAATTCTTGCCAGGAATTACAAAGCTACCCACTAGGAAAGACGCCAGAAAATGGAGTTCAACCTTCTAGCTGCTTTAAATTACTTAGACCACACATAATTGTTCTCGATACAGAGATGCCTGATAAAAGTTGGACCAAGGTATCTCCAATCACATGCACTTCTCTGCCGGTAACCACTTGCGAAAATGATAAAAATGCTCTATGTGCAATCGATACAGAACTTCCACATATGTATCTTGGTTTCAACGTGGATGAAAATGAGATTGAGCAACAAAGTTCAATTAATCAAAATAATTTACCAATTAACCATCTTGATAGTATGAGTTTTTCCAATGTAAATTATCATGACGATGCAAAGCAGTGTCCTGTCGTTTCTTCTATTTTCTCAACAAATGATATGTCTTCCTTCAACAAAATACCGTTTTCTGTCATTGGAGCTAATGATAACATTTGTGACAATACTTCATTTGGGTCTAAAGGGGGCAATGATATCGATGTGTGCTCCAAGATGAGAAATACGTGTAATCAGCAACTTAACAAGTGTGCTCAAACATTGAGCACAGATATGCAGAAAATGGATTATGATGATGATGATTGCTATTCTATTTTGCGAAGCTATTCCGAAGCAGCAGATTTTTCAACGAATTCATCAGTATTAGGCCACCAGTCTATGCCAAATAGCAAAGTTGATTATGTTCCTTCTAACAGTATGGCTGTGCAGCAAAATAAATGGCAAAATGATAACACAAGCAGCCAGCAATCAATCCAAATTACAAAAGATCCACAAGAAGGCAGTTTTGGCAGCTCGTGCACTAGTTCTGGGGACAGACGCCTTCCTATCCTTGACTCAGCTGGCATAGCATCACCCGAGAAATATGGAGTACCAGTTGGCAGTTTATCGTCAATTACACCTGTTATTTTGGCATCGTACGACGACAATGGATCGTTTGTTTCAGGCAGGCCTTCATCTTGCTCAGAAATCCGGTCACCGTCGTTACTGAACGACAATACTTCTACAGTTGATTTAGATTCTCACACCGAACACCATAGCATATCCACCGGTGCGGATAAACTCATAATAGCTAGAATTGAATCCAGTTCAATGTCTGATACATGCCAAAGTCCTCACTTTCTAAATAAATCGTCTAATTTGTCACAATTTAATTCCAGTCCGCCATTATCGGCAACCTCTTGCTTACCATCAACGTCATCAGCTATAAACTTGGCCAGCACATTTGAAGCTCATTCTTTCGCGAAACAAACTTGTGCTACAGTAAAGCGTTCATCAGGTGAGTTGCCATTAAATTCAATCAATAATGAGGCCATGACACCTGCGAAACAAGCAAAAAAATTTAGTAGCTCGGCGTGCCAAATCAGTAAGCCGGCTAGCTCAAACGTTAATTGTCGAGTAAGCCAAACTCTGGATACCACGAGTGTAAGCCAACAAATAGATAGGATAAAATTGAATGAAAATATGCAACACATCGATATTAAAGCAAATGGTGGAAAAATTCATTCACAACCAACTGACACTTCTCCAACTATTCATACTTCTAATTATCCCATGACAAACCCGTGTGCAACACCGGAACTAGGTTGCATGTCATCACCCATGGCTTCGTTGTCTTCTACGCTATCTTCAGATAAAAAGTGTAAAGTGTGCGGTGACAAAGCAGTGAATCATAATTTTGGTCAACTTACGTGTGAATCTTGCAAAGCGTTCTTTCGACGTAATGCCCATAAGGTTAGACAGTTTCTTTTTAATTTCATTTATATCTACGTCGTGAATTCGTTATGCCAGGTTCAAAAATACCATAATATTTTAAGCTTTAATTGTAAAGACTATGTTCATCATATAAAGGATTTAGTAATATTAAAAAATTAGTGTATTATTAAATTAATTTTGATTTGTACTAAATAATCTGTTTTAAATAAGTGTCTAAATATTTTCCGGCAAATCTACATGTTTCAAGATTTACCAATCTTTACAAATATTGTTTGTATAGATGCTATAAAAGGTATAAAAATGATAAAATTTATTGATAATTTCATTGTTTGAATTATATGCTTATATTTTATAGATAAAATATTTGTTATAAAGAACCTTTAGTAATATTCCACAATGAAGACCTTTTTGAAACGAGAAAGGAAGTTGTTTAAATCGTTTACATAAAGACATAAAATTGAATTTAGCAGACTCGAGTTTAAGACACCTATTCACAAGATTTGATATTTTACGCATTTTAAAATATTGCCAATTATAAAAAGAAAAAGTTATTTTCAAATAAATTTCACAAGAACGGAAATTTTTAAAGAATTAAAAATAAATATTCCAAACCTCTGATTTTACTGATAAAACAGAATTCAATTTAATCTATAAAATATTTGCCAATTCATCATTTTGAGGAGATTTATTTTCACTTAACTATTGCACACAGCTAAATAAATTAAAATTTAAACGTATCCTTCTGGTGATAAACAACAAAGGACGGCATTTTTACAAGCATAAGTTCCAAGAAAAGTTTCACATTGTTTCGACTGATATTTCTTACTAGTCAAAAATTAAAAATGATTTAATGAATATTTGAAATCGATAACTCGATTTCTCTGCAGATTCTTTTATAATATGTAATATGATCTGATATTTTTTTTTAGAAAAGGAGAAATTTTCTACATAATACAAATATTTCCCAACTTCTAAATAACTATTATTATAATCAAGGTTGCGGTCTTGATATAAACACCTGACCCATTAATTACTTACATATGTCAGTATAAACTAAGAATTGTATAGTGTAGAAAAGGCAATTCATCCAGTAGACCGGTTTCGTCCTTATTGGGAACTCATCAAGTACTGGCCAGAATTTGCCGCGGACAGGATACGAACCTGGGCACGTCTGCTTCGGAATCTGGTGCTCTAACCACTGAGCTATCCTGCCGCACACTACACTACACACAATTTTCAGTTATATACTAACTAATGTAACTTGGTTAGTCAATGTTTCCTTTAGGTGGAGCTCATATGGCATCCATTTAGACCCAAAGTTCCAACTAACCATGCCCAATCTGTCATTACTGAACAGACACCACATTACATGGGGAAATGGTATTGAAATGAACATTTATATAATTAAACGAACATTGGTTGCGCGGGTGGTGATAACAATTATTATAATCAAGGTTGCGGTCTTGATATAAACACCTGACCCATTAATTACTTACATATGTCAGTATAAACTAAGAATTGTATAGTGTAGAAAAGGCAATTCATCCAGTAGACCGGTTTCGTCCTTATTGGGAACTCATCAAGTACTGGCCAGAATTTGCCGCGGACAGGATACGAACCTGGGCACGTCTGCTTCGGAATCTGGTGCTCTAACCACTGAGCTATCCTGCCGCACACTACACTACACACAATTTTCAGTTATATACTAACTAATGTAACTTGGTTAGTCAATTTTTCCTTTAGGTGGAGCTCATATGGCATCCATTTAGACCCATCCATTTAGTCCGCGGCAAATTCTGGCCAGTACTTGATGAGTTCCCAATAAGGACGAAACCGGTCTACTGGATGAATTGCCTTTTCTACACTATACAATTCTTAGTTTATACTGACATATGTAAGTAATTAATGGGTCAGGTGTTTATATCAAGACCGCAACCTTGATTATAATAATTGTTATCACCACCCGCGCAACCAATGTTCGTTTAATTATATAAATGTTCATTTCAATACCCTTTCCCCATGTAATGTGGTGTCTGTTCAGTAATGACAGATTGGGCATGGTTAGTTGGAACTTTGGGTCTAAATGGATGCCATATGAGCTCCACCTAAAGGAAAAATTGACTAACCAAGTTACATTAGTTAGTATATAACTGAAAATTGTGTGTAGTGTAGTGTGCGGCAGGATAGCTCAGTGGTTAGAGCACCAGATTCCGAAGCAGACGTGCCCAGGTTCGTATCCTGTCCGCGGCAAATTCTGGCCAGTACTTGATGAGTTCCCAATAAGGACGAAACCGGTCTACTGGATGAATTGCCTTTTCTACACTATACAATTCTTAGTTTATACTGACATATGTAAGTAATTAATGGGTCAGGTGTTTATATCAAGACCGCAACCTTGATTATAATAATTGTTATCACCACCCGCGCAACCAATGTTCGTTTAATTCTAAATAACTAATTATAAAAATATGTGTTAATAATTGTAGCTTGGTAAGCACGTGAAAGTTTAAATTCTTTTGATGTTCTTATATAAAACACTTTTTAATGCACAATAACAAAATATATATAGGAAACTTTCCTGGTTAGCATTTATTTTGACTATCGAGGTATCATCAAAATTTTTATATATAATTTCACGCTAGCAAATATTTTTTCGTAGTAAATCTGTTAATATTTACTTATATTTCCTGATAGCTGTCAAATATTCAAAATTATTAAATCGGCATATAAAATATGTAAATATTTTGCAAAAAGTATTGCATTATACAAAAAATATTTGTTGTAAATAAACTATTTAAAACTGAAATATACGTTATATACGAAATTAAAAGTTGAATAAAGCAAATTCCTCCGACTAACTGTTGGCTTGAAATGTATGCTAGGCCAGAACAATTTTCTTGTTCTTTAAAATGGTTTGCATCATTCGCAAATTTAAGAACTCGAAAAATATTCAACCATGTCGACTTTGTTGTTTTAACCAAACTAAATATCTACAATTAACCTTTTTTTATAAATGATTTTTTATTTTCAAAACCATTTATTCATTCCAATACAACATAAAATTTTTCAACAAATCCTTATGAAAGTATGTATTAGGTTTTGCATCCTATTATTCCACATTTTTCTACCAAATATATAGTGGTTAAAGGGCGTAATACCGGCTCCTACTGATGAGTCGCCAGTAAGCACGAAACGAATGTGCATGAGATAATACTTTCCGTTCATGCTGCCTTTGGTTTATCCTTCTGGTCACAACTGAACTAATTTGTTACTAGGTTCGCAAAACCTAATACATACTTGCATATATATTAGTTCTTCGCAACAAACATTATTTAAATCCTTATGAAATTTGTATACTTTAGTGTCTATTAATCACTTACGGATTCATATATATATATATATATATATATATATATATATATATATATATATATATATCGCTCAAATGATAAAAAAGAAAATATAACAATGAGTATTAAATCTGTGATTATTAGACGGTTACGTTTGCTATTTCTAAGGCAGATATTTACTTAATTTCAAATAGTCTATGTTTTTGCAACTATCAAGACATCTAAAATTTGAAGGAAAGTTTTTTTTTAAATAAAAATTAAAAACGAGCCAAGCGTACCTTGTTATATTACTTTAAATGATCAACGTTAATGCAACGTATACAGTAATAAATTATATCACTTTTGAATTCCCTTGGTATCGAACTAGTTGCGAAATATAGCATAATTATCCTTCGTCATATGTATTGACGCATTTCGAATCCCCCGAATTAATACAATGGGTTTGGTGTATATTTTAAGCTGTCAAGCTTGATTTAACGGAAACTTATTTAATATTTGATAAGGTTTACAATTTTCTGCCTAATTTTGATCATTTTAACGTGCTTCTTTATTATACACAGATAATCATTAAGATTACTCATTAAATAGAAGTAAATTTGATAGGACTGTAGATCAGAAATTTGAAAAAGGAATAACATGTTTAAATTTAAACATAAACTATGATTTTTGTAGAAAATTAAATTAATTGTAGCTTACGGAAAATTTCAGTATCTACTATAAAACGTACAGTTAGAGGGTCAGAATTTTTCTGCTTACCATAAATGCATTTTGTGTGAACTTGATGTAATATTCCTACATATTAATAGGTCAATTAAGGTTAATTAATACAGAAATGAGTTAACTAATAAAAAAGTTTCTTTTATACTATAATCGATAAAATTATTTCGTGTGTCCAATTGCGGAAACACATATGGCGTACCGATTTTGCTCATTAGCCTTCGCTGATGCACAGAATAGATACTGGTACGTGTTTAGTTACTGGACAGTAATGGCAACAAAGTTATTTTATGATATAATTAATAATGCATTGCCATAGCTTCCAAAACTGACAGACGTACTTGATTACGAGCTTTGTAAAGCTTCAATATGCTACATTTTAAATATTAGCTGTTTTTGCGTACTCAGATAATGCACAACAAGTAAAAAATGTGATGTTTTGTTTTTAGATTTGAACTCATTGCTACTTGACATAAAATAGGTCTCGCAGAACCCTTGTGCAGCAAATAAACAAGTATATCAAAAAAGGAAATTTAAACTGGGCTTAATCTATGTTTGTATTTCAATTATAAATCAGGGGAAACCTAAAAGTGGTGTTACAAAACCTTTGGTCCTTGAAATAATTTTAAATTTTACACATATTAAGTTTAATTTATTTTAAACATGAATAGTTAAACGATTTAAAGTTGCAATTAGGCATCTACAATAATATTATATTTAATAAATTTTCAATAAATTTGAAGAAATATTATACTAGTGGTTGCAGTGAAATTGCGCTGCCAAAATATCCAGTCAAGCACAATGTATGTGTAACTACTAGGCGTGAGAGGCAGGATTATGATTTTTTTAACTTTACATATGTAGCGTGAATGGATGCTTTACAGTCAGTTTGCCATTGTGCATTGTTGATGTCTTTGTAAGTTCGAAACGGTGTATCTTTATCCTTGCTGTGCTACAATTTAAATATACGTGATTGGTGTTTATCTCATTTCCGCAAAGTTTGTTAAAACTCCAGTAGTTAACACACGCGCAATTATTAATTGCTGAATTTTATAACTTAGGTACTTGTGATGAAAGCTGCAAAATGATATATTCGGGTTTGCGTAGAATGTTTGTAATTGTCATTTACAATCAAGTAGAATCTGTGGGGTAAGGATAATGACTGTAAAAGTTCAAAACGCGTCTGTACGGGCGACTGCTTGAATGATATCTATGATGAGCGCTTAGTTAAATAAAATTTTATTTTTCGCAACTCAAAATATACAATTTTGTGTTAAAGTATGCTTTTGTAAGTTTTCATTAATGGTGCCTATTACAACTGTTAATTCGCAATTAACTTAAAATTGATAATATGATTCTATTGGGTAATAATTTCACTTGAATATAATAGTCTGGCTCTTCTCAGCCAAGCTTATGCAAAGTAATAGTATTTTTAAAATAATTCAATGACTACTTTGCACGTTTTTCGTGAGGTTGTTTAAATGGTTGGTCAAATGAACCGTTAAACCTTCATCGTAAGGACTGTCTCACTGCTCTGTGTAGAGCCATACAAAATCTGCTTATTATTGTTGCTGGTTATCACGTACAAATTTGCAGAAAAGATAATCATATGACAGTACAGTCACCACAACACCTAAAAGTTTTACACTTCCACTTTCAACTGCAAATAATATTCAATTGGCTTCTTTTTGAACTTTAATTTTACAACTAGCCTTATGGTACCTGAGTAGGCTGAATTTATATTTCAACATAATTACGCGATTTCACTAAAATTGGGCAGAATTTCATGGAATTGTTGGTTGTAAAGTTCCATAAACTATTCTATTATTTTTAGCTAAAACAATCAACCATCCTAGAATCTGGAGTCTTCGTAATGCATAAACGTAATTCTACATACATTTTTAGTCTTTTATTGGACAGCGTAAAACATTCTGCACACACCTTTGCATTTTCTTTTGGATTTCTAATGTCATGACCGCTGGATAGTTGTGGTCTCATTTTTTATTGCGCTTCTTACATTAAATCAAGTTTACAAGCATGAGACCGTCTCATTTTATCTAACCAATTGCGCAGCATTGAACAACTACTGTTGAACTACTATGACCATCATCAGAGCACAACGGCAAACTGTTTAACGAATATCAAAACGCAATTCAAATATAAAAAAGCAACGATAGATATATGCTTTTCGAATCCGCTACTCAACCATATTTTGTACTGGACTGCAAATTTCGGCTGAGACATTCTATGCATTGACGCAAATTAAGGTTTCGCAGTTTGAGCCACATTTATATAATTTATAGAATTAACAACTCATTATTTGCGGGCATGGTGAGAACAGATCTGAAAATCAAGTTTCTAACCTATAAATAAAAATCAATCCCAACGTATCTGACTAGAAGTACAACAAAGCAAAACTGAAATCTTCCATACGTACTGACTTGTTTCGAACGTCTCTGATCAGCCTCAGAGCACGACAGCAAACTGACTAACAACAATCAAGCCGAAATACATGTAAAGTGATAGCAGTTATCTAAATAAAGGTTGTGGTCTTGATGTAAACACCAGTCCCATTATAGACATAAATTTGTCAGTATCAATTCATCCGGTTTAACGGTTTCGTGCTTATTTGGTTCACATGGCGTACTGTCCAGAATTTGCTGTGGACAGGTTTCGAACCTGGACATCACTGCTTCGGAATCTGTTACTCTAACAATAAAATTATACAATACAGAATTTACTAACAATTATATATATATATATATATATATATATATATATATAATTGGAAAGATGTTCACATCAAGTTCGCAATCTTGTTTAATATAAATGTTATCACCGACCGCGTAACAAGTTGTCGTTTATTAATATAAACGATGGCGGTTACTTGTTTGTTTTCAGCTTCTCAGCTAAGTCTTCATCGTAATTTGTTTCCTTTTTTGAGATGCATTATCTAATGAAATTAACGTGGAACGACGTTTAATAGTTGATTTATCTCTGTATTGTGAGTGATATTCATTCGTTAAATATATTTGATTATAATCTGGTCATATTTTAGCATGTATTTTAAAATATAACTGCAACTCATAAAATAAGGTGCATTTGTGAAACCATTTTATGCGCTTTCTGTAATATCTTTGATGAAATCATAGAAATAAGAACATTTAGAACGCACTATAGTTTGCACAATATAAAACCGCACAAATTTCTAGTAATTATAGTGGTATTGCAATTGTAGTTTTCATTAATATAAGCGGAATAAATTTAAATTTAACTTTTCCAGTAATTCATTCACTTGCTTCATTTACTTTGCGTCTTACTTCTCTTCGTTCGAAACTTTTTCGTTAGTGTTATTTTCGTACTTTTGCCTCTTACGGTTGGCAATTATGATTTTTTAGTTGCATGGCAATTACGAGCACCTTTGACATGATATTGCGCATCAAACTCTGATGGAGTTATATATATATATATATATATATATATATATATATATATATATATATATATATATATATATATAAAATAAACTTATATCACTCAATTAACACTAGATGAACGCCAGGCATTTAGATGTTAACTATAAATAAAATTTATCTCAATTTGGAACACGATTATTGATCGAGCTTAAAATGAAAATGTTTCTGAACATTTGTACAAAGCACGCCACCATTCTTTCTTTTGCATTGCGCCACAATATTCTAAGCACAAGTTTACCACGGTGAACGTATTAACCGTGAACTTGCTCGACTCATATAACCAAATTTTTTCATATTCGCTACGATCAGTATACTGCGGCATTTCACAAATAAATGTATTCACTCTTCGATTAGAGCCCATTTTAATTGCCGTTTTTGATGCATGTCAATTCCATCACGCTCCTATTTGACAAGCCTGCAAAACGTGAACATATCGAAACATAATCTCATTTGTCAAATGTGTAATGACCAACTATTTGTTGCTACAGACGTGTCTAACAACTTTGAACGGTGATTCTTAGTCATTTATCATAAGCAGTTATCCTGTTTGCTTCACCAATTTACGCGAATCTTATCTCATCCCCGGCACAAGTCATTTCCCAGGTTTACAATGACCATCTTTCTCTATAAATATAACGTCAAACAGTTTCCTTCCCGGGCCTAAAACCTGTCAAAATTAGATCATTGTTGTGCAAAATAATTTGTCTTACTTGAAATTTTAAGTAATTCAAGGTGATATAAGGATGAGCCGTATTACTTAATTGTTACAATGTTTAATTTGAAATAAATTAGCGAGATTTATTAATCAGATCTCTATAATGCAGTAGGATTTAAGCGGAGTAATTCTGCGACTTCTTCTGTCGGTTGTTGAAGCGTTATTCGAAAATTTAGTCGTATTAGTAGGGCTGATCACTGAATCTGGTCAAAGTCATGAACAATCTGCTCTTTACTCTGAGGGTACCAAAATAAACATCGTAGCTGGTGACATTGAGATGATCAGATGGCTACCAACGAATTTCAAGATATCCAAATTTCCGTTCGTAGTTATAGATAGCATGATATATCTCCGATTTTATGCAATAAGTGCCCAACCGAAAGTATGGACAATCTAATGCGTAGAGATAAATTTAAAATGAATATTATCAGCTTAAATGCGTCGTTTTGTAAACTTGTAATTGAAACATATTCCAAAACTGATATTTTTGCTATTGCTGTCTGAACTGCCAAGAAGGTGGTTAAATTCATTGCTGGAAATAGTACAATTGGCGGTTTTCTTATGCTTTGAAACAGCTCCCAGTAAAATTTAGTAGCTTTTTGTATTCTACATAATTTGAAATGTAAATTATTTTTAAAATTATTACAACTACTTTTTGCTGTTTGATTGATTTAAACTACGACGTAGGTAAATTTTGGTAAATAATTTAACTGCGTTGATTTCCAGTGAATTGCTGAATAGAGATATGCAATCTGATTGGTCACTAAGCTGCAAAAAATACATGAAAAAAATTTTAAGAACAAAAATTGAATTTTCTATATATATGCTATATCAGAACAAATAATAATTAATAAGGATTTAAAAATTTGTCAGATTAACTTTTAAAAATATACTCTAGTATATATTAAAATGAAAGAGCTCGTCACAAATATTTACGCCTATCAGGACCACTAAAACTGTTGGTATACCCACAATAGTAAGAGAAAGATATATGAACTACTAAAGTGTATGAAATTTTGCCAAGTGTATGCTTGAAAGAAAAAAATTGAAGTAACTCAGTGTAAGTTCCAACATTGGACAATACTGTAACAAAAATCACATTATTAGAAACGTTATAATGTAAAGTAATTCGTGTCCACTACATGTGTAGGCGGGAGCTTGCTGCTAACCTTCTTTTCTTAAAGTGTATATTTTCTAACGTCGGATTATCAAATTTAAGCTTCTAATTAAAACCTTTTCACGCATAATGAAAAAATTTCAATTTATTTTCGTCCATCAATGTATTATTCAAGAGCATTTTACAACAATTTTCCGTTAGTTTATGACAGAAATAAAAATGTAAATGGTAATAAATTATCAAATATTTCATAAAATTTTTAAGAAATATTTTATTAGTTGTCTTATTACTTAGAAAATTATTTAAAGTATACAAAAGATTCTGTTATATCTGTTGATTTAAAAAGCTCACATGAACTGCAATTAAACGATATTTATTCAACTCCTGTTTGCGAGCTTGAAGTCAACACCAATCTCATTGTATTTAACCAGTCGTCGAACACCATAACAAACTTACCGCTAGTCACACGTGCTTAAGCGTTTCGATCTTTCTTGATCATCAGCAGAGTAAGACGGTAATCTGATGCATATTTATGAAAGGAAACTTAGAAATGCTGTTCTCACTTCTAATAGTTTTGCATACATTGTAGTTGACTAGAAATATCAGCTGTATAATTTATATACAGTCACAAACACAAGCTGTTTGCAGCTTTCGCCAAGCAAAGAAATATAGATAATGCAATCAAACAATAACTGATTGCGCGGATGGTGGTAGCAATTATTAATACCAAGTTTGCGAGTATGAAGTAAACACAAAGCCAATTTTAATTAAACAGTCGACGAAAAAATGGCAAAACAATCTTAAACAATATATTTGCTTAAATTAAATAAATATTTTTAACCTGATGTTGCTCTTCCAACAATGCTAATATGCAAATGGATTTTAGATTTATTTTTTAGTTAAAAAATAATTTATCACATGGCGTAGTTTGACATGTATAGATGCAGACATTTGAATGGCTGTACTCTATCCACAAATAGATTTACCTATCAGTTTTGAACTCAATAAAATATGTGAATACATTAAAAATATTATTCTTTTGAAATGCGAGCTTTAATAAAATTCATTGTACCCTTCCTGTGTGCAAAAACAAAAAGAAATTTTATCAGATATAAAAAAACATTTCTTTCGCATTGTCTTCTCAAATATAAACTAATGAACATATCTTTATATACAAATTGAAAAGCAAAACAAGATAGAAATATAAGAACATAAAGAGATTGTGAAAAACGGAAACCAATCAAATTGCGTGCGTCACATCCAGTTCAAGCTCAATGCTTGTACGTGCTTCTTCTGCTTGCATAAATACGGTTGCAATTTGTTTATCCATAAGGCTTCGTATGTGGCTAGCCCACTTTTGTTTCTGAATTTAGTAATTACTTTGAATGCTACGTCTGGAGAACACACGTGCGATGTTTCGATGATGTGTTGCGCAATAGAAGACGTTTATTCACCATTTGATTTAAAACAGGCGTTGAAGTTGCAATGTTCTCTCATTCGAGTAATTAACCGTCTGGAAGATCGGCCTACGTAAGTTGATCGACACCTTGCGCATGTATGTTGGTAAATAATATTTGAAGCAGCATTAACAAGCACATTTAATGCAGCTAAACTACGAGTGTTATTTATGGTAACAAACTTGCCTTTAACAGCAATCAAAGAGAAACAGCCGTCAATGTCGATATCAAATATTATATACCAATATACATGCGCAAGTTGTCGATCAACTTACGTAGACCGATCGACCAGACTGTCAATTATTCGAATGAGAGAACATTGCAACTTAAACGCCTGTTTTAAATCAAATGGTGAATATACGTCTGCTATTTCGCAACACATCATCGAAACATCGCACGTATGTTCTCCAGACGTAGCATTCAAAGTAATTACTAAATGCAAAATCGAAAAGGAGCTAGCCACATACGAAGCCTTATGAATAAACAATTTGCAGCCGGATTTATGCAAGCAGAAGAAGCACGTACAAGCATTGATCTTGAACTGGATGTGACGCGCGCAATTGGATTGGTTTCCGTTTTTCACACTCTCTCTGTGTTCACATATTTCTATCTTGTTTTGCCTTCCAACTTATATATAAATATATGTTCATGAGTAGACATTTTAAGAGACAATGCGAAAGAAATATTTCTTATAGCTGATAAAATTTCTTTTTGTTTTTGCACACAGGAAGGGTACAATAAAAAATATCTTTACTTTCGATAAAACTTCTTTGAAATCATTGATAAAATTTGCTAGGAAAATTGAAAAAGTTTGGAGCTCTTATTTAAAGAAAATGTAAATAAATAAATTAGTTTCCATGGATTACATATCAAATCTGTTACATTTATAAATTTTATTGAAATAATTTTCAATATATACATAAAAAACTTGAGAGTATAATTGAATTTTACTCTTTAAAAAAAGAATTGGTAACTACAAATCATTCTGATTGGTTGTTCTTAGCCTTCTTGCGCCAAACAATTCTAATTTTGAGCCTCATGGAGCAGTACTTTCTGAATCTAAAACTATATTTGTGCCATTTTTAAGTATCATACTAAACAAGGTCTATTAAATTCACAGTGAGATCTACGACGTTGAAAGAATTAATCTGGATAGCAATGGATGATTTTTATATTTAAATAATGTGACCTAAAAAAGTCTACTAATATACGAATTATTATCCATTGAATAAGTCGTTGTCACCTTTTTCACGCCTATTCACATTCAAATCCGCCAATATGCTAGATTCCCAGAAGTTTCAGCCATGCGCTCTTGAGAATAATTATTTTCATCCCCGCAGTACTCAGTCTTGCATAAGCTAAGTCAATATTAATGTATGAATAGGTGTGATCAACTGTTTTATAACTGGGAATAATTTAAAAGCTGAGGTTATTCCGCTTATTAGTAAGAGGCCCATTCGACAGGTTGCGGAGGCACTATAAACTTCCGATTATTTTAGGCAAATAAATTTATTTTTTGATATTTAACAGTTGCAAAGGTGTCGGCGGGATGCAAATTTGCTTATGATGTTTGAAATAATAGTGTGGTTTCCAGATTTTCCTTTTTAAATATAATTGTTAAAATCAATCATTCAATTATTGAACGTTTTCTACTAGTATAGGACCTGCTGTAGTACGTACCAATAGTTGGATAAGAAAATTATCAATATTTTGTCAAGTATATTTTATTTTATTATATTCGCTGCATTTGAGTTAATCGGCTGATATGAAACGCTAATTGTTCCTAACAAATATGCAGATCTTTAAGTTTCTCGTGATGCTTATTGTTGCTAAATTGAAAATATACTTTATCTTATGTTCTCTGACTTATTACAAATGCTTGCTTATACATCGCGCCTATTAAAATATGTCACAGGTGTATCGACTGTGTTTCTAATCGTTCTCAGCACAATGGATTTTTTATTTATTTAATGGTTTCCTTAATTATTGCATAAAGTCCGCTAGTTTATTTAAAATGATAAAACCTTTTCGAACAACACTTCAGAATCGTTATTTGATTGTCCTTTTTTCTGCTAGGCAATTTACATTAAGTCAACGACAGCCGAAGGTCCCGATGAAAGTAACGGCACATTTATTTTAGGTCCGGTAAGTAATTCGATCGGCGTTCAGTCAACAAGTTTTTTACTTATAATTATATGTTAATTAATTGTCGGTGATGCACATTATTGTGAAAAAAATCAATGAAAACACAAATACATTCATTTTATCTAGCAGACTAGACAAGTTTTGCCAATTGTTTTCTATTCTATAATTGTGAGTGTTTCCTGGTGGAAATCTTGCTTTTGAATTGCAACTGTAAGAGTTTTGAAAGTCAATTTACAGATATAAATTTTGATGACGGGTAGCGTTGTGTTCCTAAATATTTGTTTTTATAATTTAAAAAAAATATTTCGAATACTGGTCAATAGGAAAGTGATTAAGCAAAACAGTTTTAATATTCGCCTGTAAAGAAATCAGATAAAATAAATTATTTAGCCTTAAAGCATGCAAGCTTGCATTAAAATTCTAGTTTTTGAATTATGCTCTTAACCTTGTTTTCTACAAAATGCATTATTATTCTCTGACAAGGCATAGCAATAAGGCGCATGTATCTCATGTCAAATACGAAATACACCTTCTGCAATATAATTTCTAGATATGATATATATATATATATATATATATATATATATATATATATTTGTATACATTCTGAGTTTTCATTTTATTATGAGGTTGGCGACAAATCTGACTCGGTTTTCCTTCTATTTATTTTTGGGCTGATTAGTAAGTGTGTATGTGTATGTGTTTGTGTGTGTGTGTGCCTGTTTTCATGTAAATGTCTTTCTTGCTGTATTACAGAGTTAATTTTTTCGTTTCCCCTTGTTCCGTAATTTTATTTTATGGACTTTGAAACAGCGCAAGTACGGATTGCAGTAATGAATCATGTTGCTGAACCTGGCCTAGATATTCAAAAGTGTCATAAACATGATGTTATAATCGACAGGCCAAGAATCAAAAAATCAAACACAAATTTACTAATTCGCAAGCAAGTCAAAACCTCCCCCTCGAAAATACTCAACAAACATTCGATTGAATTGGTAATAAACTGAAAGGGAAAAATCAGCTGCGCATAGGAAGACAGAAATTTCGAACAATATGAGCATTCACCACTGCAATCTACTCCAGCGCTGTTACCAAGTGCACAAAACAAAATTGCGGAACAAGGGGAAACGAAAGACTACACTGGGGAAAATAACATCGTACACGTAACAGCCACTAATGTGAACAGTTGGTTAACTCTCTATCCATCAATACAAGGAAGACCAGATCTCAGATATCACCTTGCAATAAAACGAGAAAGACCTTTACATGCAAACAGGCACACACAAATGCACACACACAGGCACATACGCATATAAACTTTTTAATCAGCCCAAACAATAAGTGGAATTAAAACCGAATCAAATTTGATGCCACCCAGATAATCCAAAGTGAACCCATGATGTATAGAAATGAAAGATTGTAAAGCGAAATTTTGTAGTCTCGAAATTAATAGCCATTATCCACTTTGTTATTAATGGGTTTTTTCTTCCCACTATATATATATATATATATATATATATATATATATATATATATATATATAATGTACTTGCTTCTAGTGGGATTCTATTTTTATCAAGGGACATGGCTTATATATTACAAGACGAAACCGAGTAGAAGGTTTGTTGAAGCATTAGATCAAAATCTATATACACGTGCAAAAATATAACATGGCATAAAACTGAAAGTCTCCTGGATTGTCCGGCTTCTTTAATTTAGGAAATAAATTACTTGACATTGATTTCAATGCTCCATGGATGAATCTCAGCTGCGGAGATTCTATATACTGTTAATAAATGCCTAATAAGGACGAAATTGACCGAGTCGATAAATTATATCTGTACTTGTATGCGATCCTTCGTTTATACACATAAATCAATCCTAATTATCAACTTGGCTAATAGTTGCTTTGAATTATCTGATATTTTTTGTTGCAAAATTCCGTTGAGGAAGATCAATATCATATTTTGTCTCTATGAATCAAATAGTTGCCATTTTATTATGAGTATATCTTAGCAAGAAAAATATAATAATGTAGGCTATTGTATAAAAATAAGTATATTCCAATTGTTGTCTCATTATTTTAAAGTTTTCAAACATAATTATATATATATATATATATATATATATATATATATATATATATATATATATATATATATATATATATATTGGATAAAATTTAAACAAACGCTTTAGGTTTGACCTAGAAAATCTTTCTGAAGTTGCCGCTTGGTTAATAATACACAAAATACCTAGGCTTTCACTCATTTTTTAATATTTGATCTAATATAAATGTTAATTTAAAGCTTTCTTAGCGAAGAATTTTACTGTCTTGAAAAGAAAATTTGATTTCTTAAATGATTACAAATAACAAGATGTTTAGAAAAAGAATGTTAAATAATGCTCAAACATCGAAATATAAAATATTAAAAGGACTACACAAAATATACATTCAAAATCATGGAACTCGAGTTTTGGTATTACCAAGTCTTCTGGAAACGTTACGCTTTGAAGTAAAGAATGATAAAATATATTTGTTGCTCATTACGGTCGATGGTGAAAAATATTACATTTCAAGAGGAGGCAATTCTTATATTGAAAATTTTTTTATGGACAGAAATGTAAAGTTAATTTTCGGAGTAATAACTATAAATATATTGTCGTAGTTTTATGTACGATTTTATTTAATTTAATGGATTGAGTGAAAAATAATTTGTCACTGAATTTTATTCTTATGTATTAGCAGCTCTCACACCCATGTTCTGTAATTTTTTTGACTAGAATTGTGGGTAGAGGCATAACACATCGCATGAAAACTTTGACGCAACAGATTATCAAATGAATAAATACAGCAAATATACACCGTTAAATAGTTAAATCTATATCTCTATAGGTAACCAGCACTGATTGTTTCTATTTAGATCAAGGTAATTATATGAACCGGGAACACTTATCGCAACCGTCTAGGGACATTTGCCTTTCAAAAATGACAAACAACATTTGAAACTGCGAAAAAGAAAAAGTCCAATAAAACCTGAAACAATCAGTAGAAGAAGGAGCAGGTATCATGAATTACTTAACTTCTGTAAGAGATTCCGTCTACCACCCATAAATACGCACTCACGCATGCTCAAAACTCTATATGTAATTAACCACATGGCAATCGTATGGCTGTTGGAAGGAAATGAAACGAAATCTCTAAATTAGACTAATTTCGATTTACATAATGAAACGGAATTTTGTGACATTTTAAAAGAAGCAATATACTTATGCCGTCCAGCTTTCACGAAATAAATTGTTCCATTTATTTGCAGAAATCATACTTTCAAAACTACAATGTTTATTTATCTAATAGAGTAAATTTGGTTATTTGTTTAAAATAAGGTATATTTAATGAAATTAATTAAATTCCGTAAAAGAAATGAAATATTCTTGAAAACGGATTTTAGTAATTTAAATATAGTAAAAATTTATTAAAAAATTGCATTTGAAAAAAGTTATTCTAAACTTATTATTTTTTAAATTTAATGCGTTAGAAAATCAACTTCGTCAAAGACTAAAAATTAGTGCAAATTTAAAAATTATTTCTCACAATATTCCGATTATTATAAAAATATTACGTAGGATATTTGTTTTATTATTATTAATTTAATCAAAACGCATTCTAGTAGTATTCAAATTTAGAAGTTCTATGAATTTTAAAGTAGTATAGAAGCTTGATGTAAGTATGACATGCACTAAATTATAGAAATTGGTCTTTTCACTGTTTAACATATATGAATTTAACTATTAGGTTCGATGACCCTAGTAACAGAGTAATTTTAATACGACCACTGGTATTTAATAAATTCATAACCAAAGATTTTAAATTTTGTAATGGCGTCCGTTTTCCATTTACTGGAGACTCGTCCGTAGGAACCAATAGTAGCCACAACTCAAACTATATATGTTCAAGTAATATGGGACGAAAACAGAATGCAATCACCATTACGTATTCGTATAAATACAATATCGATTTCAACTTCAAATATGGAAATTTAAAACGCAATTTCAAAATATACTCATAATATTCTACATAAACTCATGCTTTAATTGTACCAGCGCCAAAATAATGACGTTAGCATATTTTAACACATACTAATCTAAATTATATCATTGAATTAACTAACCGTAGTAGCGAAGAAGGAACATATGGCTATTTCAGATTTAGATGTAAAAATAATATTGTGATTAATCAAACTTTACCATAAACGTGTGTTCTACAACTAAAAAAGCGTCAATACACATTTGTTAGCATAAAATTGTTTTTGTTTAATTAATTTATTTTTCAAATCTAATGGTAAATATACGTCTGCAATGACACAAAACATTGTTGAAACCTCACATTTATGTTCTCCAGAAGTAGCATTCAAGATAATTACCAAATGCAATAACAGACGGGAGGTAGCCACATACGAAGCTTTATGGATAAACAAATTGCAGCCGTATTTATACAAGCCGAAGAAGCATATTCAAGCATTGAGCTTAAACTGGAGGTGACGCAAGCATTTTATTGGCTTTTTCCCTTGGTTCTCACTCTCTTTCAATGTTTACATTTTTCTATCTTGTTTTGCCTTTCTATTTACATATAAATAGATGATCATTAGTAGATACTTGAGAATAAAACGCTAAAGAAGCGGTTCTTGTATCGGATATAAGTTATTTTTATTTTTTCACATGAAAATGATGATTATTTGTTTTTATTAAATCATACGCCCAGCCCATTCAGCGTAAAGGGTGACGAAACAAATTCAAGTTACTTACCAGTGAAAATTTCAGAGATTTAATGAAAAACGGCGGATCTTTCTAATTTATCGTCAATAAAGGCGAAATACATTCTAATGAGTATGTTTTAAATTCTGATAAATTAGATCAAAAGTTTGCAATCTAATTATTGCCCGACTAAAATAAATTTAATTAATATAAGAAAATAATCTAAAGTATTATCTAAATTAAAATTATATTTTAAACTCTGATGTGCCTTTCCAGCCTTCATACTATTTAAAGCCATTTTACTTAACTACACAGCACATTCAGATGAAATACTTAGTTTCAAGTGAAACTTTAAACTACTCAACGCGTATGTACGTCTTGTGCAAAAAATTATCTTAGCATATTAGATATGCAATCTAAATTGAATTATTCGTTTCGTGTTTCAATTGTCAATTAATACCAATTTTGCTAAATGTAGTGATCTTCGAATCATGTAGATAGTATGCGCAAAAATTTTCGCTTTAGATTGATCTATTTAAATCCCGTTTGCTAGCTTGATATAAATAACAATCCCATCGTATCACCCATTCGCAAAACATAGAAAAACTTCCACTACATTTAATTAATTACCTGATCGCATCAGAGCACGACGGTAAATCGACTCATGACAAGTTAAATTAAATAGGATTGGTTTTCTTATTATTGATTTTATTTTATGTATTTCTTAGCATTAACTAAATATGGCATCAATATATATATATATATATATATATATATATATATATATATATATATATATATATATACTTTTGAAATGCGAGCTTTAATAAAATTCATTGTTATATCAATGAATATATATATATATATATATATATATATATATACACCCTTTGAAATGCGAGCTTTAATAAAATCTCATTGTTATAAATCAATGAATATATATATATATATATATATATATATATATATATATATATATATATATATATATAAGTATCTAAATATATCAGTATATTCACCAATTTTGACAAATTGTTTTTTCCTTAACTAGTAGGAACATTCAAAATGTTTTCTCGGTGAATTTTAGCGTGATTATTCGAGAAGTATTGGGCTTATACAAATTTTACTGCTATTATGTCCCAGTAGAACCGAGCCACCGCGCTTTCATTTTCTAATATTTTGACGTCAACTATATTATTTATTTTATTTAATTCTAAATTCAGTCAAATATATTATATCTTCTCTTCTTCTCGAAAATGCTACATGTCGAACCGTTTAAGAGAACCTGCGGCTTGTGCAGCATATTTAAAAATTTTGGTTCATTCGGAGCTATTGTCCAAATACATTAGATCTGATTGAAACTAAACGTTTAACAGATAGTAATTTAAAACTTGTTATTAAACTTATTAGAGAGGAATATATTATTATGTCAATAAATTTTGATTTCGGTATCTTAGTTTTTATTGTGAGACAGACATTAGTATTTATTTCTTAAGACACGGTGTACGGATCTTTATACAAATCCATATAATTGGTGTCGTGCTTCTCAAGTCAGATAAGAAAGCGTAAAAAAATAACTGCACGACATTTTTAAAAGTAACTTTTGAAATCAGTAATATTGTGCATTTTCTATCGGCAATAATATTGGCACATTATAAATTCGGTTCAAAGCAACTCTGCAATCTATTTCCATTGAAATAATCAATAAATCGACCTTTAAATATCCTAATTTTTATGCATATACTCCATGAATGTTAATCTCTATAAATAATATAAGCGTATTTTATATTAAAATAGGTATATAATTCATTAATTGAAGTGATAAACTGAAGTTACATTATTAGAAAATTTGTTATCGTTTGTTGAATCTAAAATTAACTAATAAACAATAATTCGTCAGCGATTTATTATATATTTATGAATGCTCTTAAATTAAAAAAACTTCAATTTGCCGGACCTTACTTTTTAACTTTAGCACTACTGATTAACTTTAGTGAATACATTAGCATTTATTTTAATATTGAAAAAATTTTATATCAGAAACCATATTTGGGTCAGGCGTGAAACTTAATTCATTTACAATGGATGAGATATGGCTAACTTATCACGAGTGTTAAAATGATGTTGATTTTGAACATTTCATACTATATGCTATGAGCTATATTCATTAAAAACCGACTATCTCTTAATCTGGAAACAGGATATATGTTTAAGTTTCGTATATTTTATATGTTGTGATAATATAGTTAAATTCATTTGGTTTCAGAGTTAAGGGGCGCTTATATATTTTTCAAATATTACTTACACAACTCGAATTATTTTTGAACGAGAACAAGGAATACACAAAGCAAAAGTCTCAATAAATTAAATATTCTTTTAGATACGGCTGTTTGGTTATATGTCCAAATTTTTCTGACACAACAATCATCAACAGTATCTTATTAATCACCATAATGCAGCGAACTTGCATACCGTACATTTAAAAGGGCTAACAAAGAATTGCTTGATGTCTATGTGGTGGTAAGCGAATTTAAATACTATTTTTGCTTATTTATAATTTATGTCATTTATTCCGTCACGTACATATGAAAATTTGTATAAGTCAGATGGCATCTAAATACCTTTTACAAACCTATATATATATATATATATATATATATATATATATATATATATATATATATATATATTTATATGAAATATTTGTCGGTAATATTCGTACAAATTTTTATGTACAACCCATTGAATTTTTTGTCACAGTAGAAATAAAATCACAAGGATTGAAATTTAAATTATTGTCAAAATCAGATATCTACTGCGAAAACATGCATTTTGCTGAATTTGAACAAAACGTCATTTACCCAGCGGAGTGTTTTGGATTGTGTAGTTCCGAAATTCACAGCCATCGAATTTGCTGCTTTGACAATAATTTGTTTTAAAATGCAATTTAGAATGTATAACATGTCAAATAGAATAGTATGCATGCAATATGGGAAGCACACACACACACACGTACGCATTAAAGCAATAAATATGGAAGAATAAGTCTAATTAGCATTGTAGCAAAGACGAAGAAGACCACAATACATTTTAGCAAAACACTTAATTGTCGGCTGACAGAAAAAAGACAATATAAGAGCGTAAATTAAGATAAATAATAAAATTTGTTGTAAAAGTTATAAATGAAATAAATTTGTAATACAGTACTAAAGATATTATCATTGCCTATTGTGTTTAGCTATAACAAGTAAATTGTTGGCTTTGTTTTGAAATGGTCAGCAACTAAGTGACTTTGTGTAAACTACATTTTTAAGATTCTTAGGACAGATTCTAGGAATGTTTTCGGGGTCCTGATTTAGTTATTATTTGCAGATGGTCTATCTCCCATCGTTTTGAGATGCTTTATTATCTATGAGGACTTAGCTCAAATGATAATCGTTTTTTTAAAATTTAGTGAGACTGACTAAATTATTTGATATGGTGACCCGATTCGCATATGAAGAAACACATGTCGTCATTTTATCGCGTTTTCAATCTCTTTCTGCCAGTCAATTCTCGTGGCAATATTTAAACTATACGAGTCTCGAACCTGTTTTAGTTTGTATTACATGATCTCTCGCAGCCTTCTGCTATTATTAACGATTTCCAATTGCTAGTCCCAGTCGCACACATTTCCACATACTTTACCTTTTGATGTTTCTTGATATTTTCTGATGCCCAGGACAAATAAAGGATACTTCTTATTATTATTTCTATACTATTATTATTATTATTATTATTATTATTATTATTATTATTATTAATAATAATAATAATAATAATAATAATAATAATAATAATAAAATTAATTTTATAATAATTATTATTATTATTATTATTATTATTTGCAGGAAAGATATTTCCAAATTTTAAGCTTTTAGTATACGCTGACGTTTTCGCAACATGCAATCAGATTAATGTCAACAGGTATTTAAATGAGTAATGTCTATAACATTTTATAAATATCCTGTTCAAAACATGCTAAGCATTGCAGCACACTATGACATTGATAAGTATTTAGGGAGGACGTTTGTTTTATAAACTTAAACTTATTTTTTAGAAAACATCGAACATTAGCTCATGGCTTTATGATAATTTGCGTTATTCTTATATTTAAAACTTCATTAGACAAAGCATTTAAGACATAGAGTTAATTGACTTTAATGTGAAATTGAATGCGAACATGCGAGTAGATTAGAGCCAATTCTGGCATTATCATTGCAGTATCCCATTTCACAGAAGAAGTGCTTGAAATTTAGGAAATGCCCAAGAACACGCAATAATCAAATGGACTTGATCAAAACACCGATATGTTGTACGTCTACGCCAAATGGGTGATTACGCCCATAACTGACAGTTATTGTTCTCTAGCTAAGCGAATAAAGAGAGTGGATTGAAATTAGTTACGTTGTTAAAGTCTAATGATTAATTTTAACTAGATTATATTGCAAGTCTGCGAATCAGTGGAACGATAAAACTTTTTCAAATGATTTACAAACTAAGAAAATGCAAATAATGAATTTATTTGTTGTAAAATTTTCAATAAGATTATATATATATAATTATATATATATATATATATATATATATATATATATATATATAATTCGAGAGATTTAAGAGATAGGAAACACGTTATAATGGGGATTCACGTTATTATTTGTCTCTAATCTTATAGTGAATTACAAAATTAGGACAACTATAGTTAAGAAATTTCAAAGACAAATTAATTTTTGAATTAGTAAAAAGGACAACGACGGGAAATGTCCTGGTACAATAGGTCGCATAACAAATTCGCAACAACTACGATTGTAAATTGTCATTAAATATAATAAGTATTATAATTTCCTTTCTTTAGTCATAAATTTTGGGGTTTATATTTATTAATAGTTAGTTATTAATTATTTATTCATATGTGAATTTTTGTACATAGTTATAAAATTATGTATGTAGCAATGAATGTTAGAAGGTACGTTTTATGTGGGTATGTAGGTAAGGATGTATTTTTGTATGTACCCATGTATTAATTTACGTGCGTAGGTGGTATATATCTATGAATGCATGTATGTATATATTTATGTATGCATGTATAGTGTATGTGCGTGTGTATGTATGTATGTATGGATATTTTCAGGTATGAAGGTATTTATGAATGCAAGCAGATATGTGTGTATTTATTTATTTGTTTACGCGTACAAATATTGGGAATCATTGGTTTAACAAATATATATATATATATATATATATGTATATATTCATATTTGAATGTATACATGTATATATATATATATATATATATATTGCTTTACGTATAATTTGTATGCTTATATGTACGATTTTTTCTGTTTCCACATGTATGCGTCCATTATATATATAACTTAATGGACATATTTAAGTATGTATACATGCATGCAAGTATATATATATATATATATATATATATATATATATATATATATATATATATATATGCATGTATGCGCGCATGTATATGTATGTATTAAGTTATCTGCTAATTCAGGTATATATGCATGTATATTTGTACGCTTTTTTGGATTAATGTTTGTATGCATTTTTCTATGTTTGTTCTATTTATTTGTTTATGTATTATGTAAATATTTATGTATGTTGTAATGTGCGTATTTATGTATGCATGTATCTTTGATCAAATGTATTTATGTGTTTATTTATGTTTGGCTTTATGTATGCATGTACGCTTGCATATTCGTTTTTATATAGGTATATTTATTTTTATAATTTCATGTGTGCATATATGCATTCATATTTGTTTCTATGGATGTATTTGCATTGGTATGTATACATGTATGTATAAATGCATGCAAAAACGTAATTATGTGTGTTTTTATGTTTAATTAAACGCACATTGGTTGCGCGGGTTGTGATAACAATTATTATAATCAAGGTTGCGGTCTTAGTTTATACTGACATATGTAAGTAATTAATGGGTCAGGTGTTTATATCAAGACCGCAACCTTGATTATAATAATTGTTATCACCACCCGCGCAACCAATGTTCGTTTAATTATATAAATGTTCATTTCAATAACACTTCCCCATGTAATGTGGTGTCTGTTCAGTAATGACAGATTGGGCATGGTTAGTTGGAACTTTGGGTCTAAATGGATTCCATATCAGCTCCACCTAAAGGAAAAATTGACTAACCAAGTTACATTAGTTAGTATATAACTGAAAATTGTGTGTAGTGTAGTGTGCGGCAGGATAGCCCAGTGGTTAGAGCACAAGATTCCGAAGCAGACGTGCCCAGGTTCGTATCCTGTCCGCGGCAAATTCTGGCCAGTACTTGATGAGTTCCCAATAAGGACGAAACCGGTCTACTGGATGAATTGCCTTTCTACACTATACAATTCTTAGTTTATACTGACATATGTAAGTAATTAATGGGTCAGGACCGCAACCTTGATTATAATAATTGTTATCACCACCCGCGCAACCAATGTTCGTTTAATTATATAAATGTTCATTTCAATACCACTTCCCCATGTAATGTGGTGTCTGTTCAGTAATGACAGATTGGGATGGTTAGTTGTAACTTTGGGTCTAAATGGATGCCATATGAGCTCCACCTAAAGGAAAAATTGACTAACCAAGTTACATTAGTTAGTATATAACTGAAAATTGTGTGTAGTGTAGTGTGCGGCAGGATAGCTCAGTGGTTAGAGCACCAGATTCCGAAGCAGACGTGCCCAGGTTCGTATCCTGTCCGCGGCAAATTCTGGCCAGTACTTGATGAGTTCCCTAATAAGGACGAAACCGGTCTACAGGATGAATTGCCTTTTCTACACTATACAATTCTTAGTTTATACTGACATATGTAAGTAATTAATGGGGCAGGTGTTTATATCAAGACCGCAACCTTGATTATAATAATTGTTTTTATGTTTGTAAGATTGTACACCTATGTGTGTATGCATGTATGCACGTGTTGAATTTTTCTTATGTATTTATGCTTATTTGTTCACATTTATCTATGAATTAATGTATTTAAGTATAATTGTTTATATTTTTCATTTAGGGATGTATTATTTAATATTTGATATATATGGGCATGTTTTCGCGTATGATTATAGGTGTTTATTTCATATTTTTGGGTGTTTTTGTTATCCTAATTTTTATGTCTTTTTTTGTTTATATGTTTGCATATTTAGATTTCTCGTGAGTTTTGCTATGTTAGCATATTCGGGAAGTTTATTTTTGCGTATTCATTTTTTTACTAATGTTCCAAACGACGAATATGAACATTTCAATATTCATCGTGTATAACCATCTAATTTTTACGCAAATAAATGTGTATTTTCCACAAGTATATATATATATATATATATATATATATATATATATATTATTGAAATTTGGTCACTGATAAATAGTTCATATAAAATAATATAAAATGAACTTTAACTCGTCAAATGTAAATCGAAAATTGTTTAAAATATCTAGCTCGCGTAAATTGAATTCAGTGAAATGATCTATATATTATAAACTTTGTTTGATTTTCAAGTTCGATTTATAAAAATCGTTTATGAGGGATGTTTTATTAAGCAATGCTTTTCATTATGATTTGAAAAAGTTCGATCTAATTAAACGTTTTCTACTAATTACACAAGTTATATCCCAGACATATTCTAATAAAAATTAAGTTTACACTTTATCATTTTATCCGATTATATTTTTATTTATGTTATTTTATGGATATTATTTTATTTAAAATGCAATTTAAAAGTCAAGGTCTAAGTAATTCGCTAAATAATATCTTAATGTCAAAAATATGGATTCGTTGCAAATAACGTACAGAGAACTTCTAAATAAAGAAAAATATTTACATGAATTTTACATTGTCATCAATGATCGGCATCACGATTGAATTAAACTTGGCACCAATATAGCCAAGACAGAGAATATTTGTAAATTTGTACTAGGCATCCTAGATAATTGTGCAGGCAAGTGCAGTTATATGAATATTTCATCTCTCATAATTAATGTAAATTACGTTACTGTTCATTATTCTATGCGAACGGAATTCGAAACTATATCTGAGTTTGAATGCTTACCAAATTAAGCATTACTGCTGATAAGCACAATTGAGAAAATAAATGGAAAAGATATTTCGTCCTAGTATTAATAAAATTATCATGAAATAATGATCAGAGCTAGTAGATCATTTCATTTTTGTTATGTTGATAAGTTTGTTTTACTCACTTTTACGAATTTCAATGTCATATATTGCCATAAATTTTGATCGTGCAACTCAGAATCATAGCATCTACGAAGTAAGCATAACATTTCCTAATTTAAATTAAACGATTCTGAATGGTATAATCCAATTATATTTCCTAAATTCAAAATAACAAAATTCATGCAGAATTGTCTTTGAAAACCGGAAAACTAATGTCGCAAGCACATTAACACCTGATAGGCACAATAATGAAAAGGTTATTATACTTAGTAATTTTATTAACGGCGTTTAATAAAAGCAAACGATTCAATTCGATTTTATTTCTCCTACATTTGTGTATATCGTTGAATTCATTCCGTAAATAGTCTATATAATGTTTTATCTAAAATTTATGACATGCCTTAACACGGCTTTGCGACTTTGCTTTGGCAGACACAAATTGAAATACAACCTCTTATTAAGACCGTTATTCAATTTATTTATATTTTGTATATAAAGATAGCTCTTTAGCGGCTATTGAACACAACTAAGCGATATATAATAGCAAATTTGAATCAGTAGTTCAACAAATTGTAGATTTAAATTACAGCTCTAAAAAGTAAGGATAGAAAAAGAAGAAAAAATTAAATAAGGTCTTCTGTTAGAAAGTCTATATTTTTATCCATTAAAGTAAGCAAGAGTAGATGAACATATAAGTATATGAATTAGAAGTTATAAAATAATTTTCGTGGCCCTTTATACATATGTTTATTCATATATAAATTCATGACATTATTTAAAACAAACAAATATGCATATATTTATGTACGTATATTTATTAGTTATTATACATTTTGAATATTGAAAATATGTACATTTTGTTCAAAATCCATTGAACAACCGGGAGCATTTCAAATTAAGATAAAAAGGAAAACTTATTTCCTGACTGCTTATCAATTTCAAAATATTTCTAAAATACAATTTGCTTAGGTTTTAATTTAATTTAGAGTAAGAGAGGTTTGGTCTACTTTTAAATTTGATCTATATATATATATTTGTAGCAGTCATTCTAGTAATATTGCTTGGTTACGAACTGTATGACATTAAGAAAATATTTGGAACTTCTATGCTGGGGATCTTTATGATCTGTGTAACTTTTAATCCAGGGATAATTTACTGGTCAAACTTTTGCTTTCTTCATTATTACATGTAAGAATACTTTAATTCATTGGCAGTCTTTTAATTCATATTGATCAATATGCACGGTTCTTAAGGTTGCTGCAAAAGGATCGATTTGAATAGAAACACGCAAACAAATTAGAGTAGTGTCAACATTAAAGACCGTAAAAATGTATTTAGCAAAGGTTCGTGTATCGGAATCACCAATTGCCAGAAACTAGACATGTCTTTAAAAATATTATTTATGGCTTGTTCTGTATCCAATAGGTCTAATGAAGTGTGTGTTTCCTGCATCTAATTAAATTTCTGGCTTATCTAGTTGACTTATTTATAACGTTGACACAATGAATTTTCGGTTTGGACTTTGCAGCAGAATATTATTGCAAGAAAATTGGTTTCCTTTTTAACGGCACTGGGCTTTTTCTGAATAAATTTCTTAGTTAAATTTTGAATATTTCCTTTTTTTAACTTCAAATTTCGTGAGGATAGGCAGTTGATATTTGGCATCTAGCTTTAAAATTTTGTATACATTTTGGAAGGGTAGTTTGCGTTATTGGTGCAATTAAACAGATGCGCATTTATTGAGGCTGGTAATTTACTTCTGTATGATATGTTAAAGAAATAATTTTTCGCGCAGTTCATAACATTTATTATTTCCCAATCATGTTGTCAGGGACTATCTTTCACTTGGCTTATAAGTAGGTTTATTACTTTAGTTTTCTATGATTTTGGCATCATGCTATTAAAGAAAATTTATTTTTTCTTTAACGTAGATTTGTTGTGCAACATAGACTTCAAATCACCATTGCCATCTTGGTTGAATTCACTATTCAAGAGAATCTTTGTTTCCTTTCTTAACTTAAAATTTTGCCTTATTATCTGAATGAGCTTCATGAATAAGTTTTGTAGCTTCAGCTTTGTTTTCTGGACGTTGGATTTATTATGGTAATTCATCTCTGATTTTTTTAAAAGTTGTGTTCTGTTCAACTATATTTTTATGATTCAATTCATCGATGTGGTGCACATATACACCGGCTAGCGTCGGTGGTATGTAACCTACAATATCTACACCATTGAACTTCTGCAACATTCATTGTGTATTGCTGGTTTTCTTTTAAGTGGTTATATGAAATAGTTAATATCATTCAAGTCAATAGGATCATATGGAATTTTAATTTTTAATTGGTTGATTTTTCATTCGAAAATTTGTAAATAATTATGTAAAATCAAATAAGACTATTCTGACTTCCTAGATGCTTTGCAAACTAGTTTTTCTGCAACCTCAAATATGTGCTCAATTATTCCAGTTCATTATATTTGTTATAATAATATTAATAGTAACATAGCTGAATTTTATTACAGTTAAATACTGTTTGTTGCGAAGAACTAATACATATGCAAGTATGTATTAGGTTTTGCGAACCTAGTAACAAATTAGTTCAGTTGTGACCAGAAGGATAAACCAAAGGCAGCATGAACGGAAAGTATAATCTCATGCACATTCGTTTCGTGCTTACTGGCGACTCATCAGTAGGAGCCGGTATTACGCCCTTTAACCACTATATATTTGGTAGAAGAATGTGGAATAATAGGACGGTACAATCTCCTAGACGAATGTGTAAACCTGTAATAGTGAAGCTAACATAATCTAAAGTCAACGACAATACGACTTCAATGCTAACTCACACTATATAATATATATACCGAGTCTGTAAAGGATACTAACACTATGGCTATTGTGTTAGTAACTGATACCTTTTTTGAAATCGATGAGTACCGGATACTAACACTATGGTTTCCGAGTCGGTACATGATACCAACCTGATGGATATAAATTTATGCTAAAGTTCACCCAAATTGAGAATTACAACAATTTCCGAACACCTGTTACTCCAGTTAAACCATACACTCTGGCCTTCATCGATATCAGTTATCACATTTCGCGGTAAGCATGACATCATTCAATTCAATATATTACAGTTAAATACTGTTTGTTGCGAAGAACTAATATATATGCAAGTATGTATTAGGTTTTGCGAACCTAGTAACAAATTAGTTCAGTTGTGACCAGAAGGATAAACCAAAGGCAGCATGAACGGAAAGTATAATCTCATGCACATTCGTTTCGTGCTTACTGGCGACTCATCAGTAGGAGCCGGTATTACGCCGTTTAACCACTATATATTTCTACCAAATATATAGTGGTTAAAGGGCGTAATACCGGCTCCTACTGATGAGTCGCCAGTAAGCACGAAACGAATGTGCATGAGATTATACTTTCCGTTCATGCTGCCTTTGGTTTATCCTTCTGGTCACAACTGAACTAATTTGTTACTAGGTTCGCAAAACCTAATACATACTTACATATATATTAGTTCTTTGCAACAAACAGTATTTAACTGTAATATATTGAATTGAATGGTGTCATGCTTACCGCGAAATGTGATAACTGATATCGATGAAGGCCAGAGTGTATGGTTTAACTGGAGTAACAGGTGTTCGGAAATTGTTGTAATTCTCAATTTGGGTGAACTTTAGCATAAATTTATATCTATCAGGTTGGTATCATGTACCGACTCGGAAACCATAGTGTTAGTATCCGGTACTCATCGATTTCAAAAAAGGTATCAGTTACTAACACAATAGCCATAGTGTTAGTATCCTTTACAGACTCGGTATATATATTATATAGTGTGAGTTAGCATTGAAGTCGCATTGTCGTTGACTTTAGATTATGTTAGCTTCACTATTACAGGTTTACACATTCGTCTAGGAGATTGTACCGTCCTATTATTCCACATTCTTCTACTAAATATATAGTGGTTAAAGGGCGTAATACCGGCTCCTACTGATGAGTCGCCAGTAAGCACGAAACGAATGTGCATGAGATTATACTTTCCGTTCATGCTGCCTTTGGTTTATCCTTCTGGTCACAACTGAACTATTTTGTTACTAGGTTCGCAAAACCTAATACATACTTGCATATATATTAGTTCTTCGCAACAAACAGTATTTAACTGCCACATTATTTGTTCTTCCATTTTTCATTTTGCTGATATTTTTGAATTTGGAATGATCATAAATAATCTCGTTTAGGGGCGTAATAAACACACCAGTTTCAAGCATGAAAATTTATTATTCTATTAAGTTCGAGTCAAGCCGCATGATTATGTATAGTTTTAAACGATCCGTTTTTGTTCTCAGTGCTGTCCTTCTTGTTGTGGATTTGACCGCATTTTTCTTGTGCGGTCGGTAAAATCTTGAACTTCCTCCATATTCAGATGATGTAATTTTTGGCCTCGATTGATGGGTTCTCACTTGTCCCTTCTTCTTTAAGCCTTCAATTAGCTGATTGTCTGAAAATGACGTTGGATCAAGATTTTCCATTGTTCTTTGACCTAATTTTCGAACCCGAATTTCCAGGTTCATCTTCAGGGTCGACACAATACGCACAGGAGTAAAACACAAATTGTGGCAAATGTGGTATACTCATTCAAGACAGATATATTTATATTTATTTTAATATCCAAAGGTATTTTTAATTGTCTTCCTAACTATCCGGTCTTCATACCTAGTCTCTAATAATCAAATGTATACAAAAAAACTTAGCCTTGTCCCTCTCCGCGCACACAACCACCTATAAACATGTGTATTTTACTAAAGTGACATTTTATTGAATAACTATAAGCACATCTAATGGATTGACATACACGCCAATCCATGATGTTTATATTTAATTTCTGTTCCGGACGCATAGAAAGATCAACAAAATTTTGATTTCAATCCTGCAGTAATCCACACATGCCCCCAGTTTACCTAATCCCATCCAGCTTGCAATCAGTTATAGACCGAGAGAGAGGTTAATAAAACTGTTGAAAGAATGTAAAGTATTATTATCGTTTTGACCGAATACGGAGTCTACACTAACTAAATCGCCTCTCCACCAAATACACAATAATACATATATCCTGTATAAATTAGTTTCTTCATCAAAATATCTGTGTCGAAATCATGTATATATGTATATAATAAATTAGTATTATTTTATATATATATATATATATTTAAATTTTATTTACTTAATTATAATTATATATATATATATATATACTAACTCACTTCTTATAAAAACATCCATTTATATATAATTCAACACGTTATATATTATGTATATATAGATAAGCCTGTAAGTAACCCACTATATATTATTTATATATAGATAAGCATGTAAGCATCCATGTGGGTTCTTCCTACATCTTTAATATATATCTATATATCCATCATATATATATACATATATACGTGTATACACCATATATATATAATATGAATATCATACAAGCAACACTGTGAGTCCCTCAACGGATAAATTATATCAGTCAAAACGCTTTTGATAATAATCTCCTACATATATCTTGTGAATATCTAAATAAGCATTTAAGCAATCATGTGAGTTCACCCCACATCTTAAATGAATATTTAGAATCCTTCATATATATATATATATATATATATGTATATAGTATATATGTCTCTGCGTAATATGTATAATATACTTATTTATAATTATATATAACCACATCTTATAAAAACATCCATTTATATATACGTCCACACGTTGTATCTACGCATGTATAGATAAGTATAATAGCAACAATGTAGGTTCTTCCCACATCTATTATAAATATCTATATATTCATATTATATATACACGTGTTTACCCATATACAATATGAATACCATATAAGCAACACTGTGAATCTCTCAATGGATAAATTATATCAGTCAAGAAGTTTTTTGTTAATATTTATATATCAAAGTTTATATATAGTCATATATTTATGCATACATATATGTATACATATATATATATATATATATATGATATATATATATATATATATATATATATATATATCTGTATACATTTGATTATTAGAGACTAGGTATGAAGACCGGATATTAGGAAGACAATTAAAAATACCTTTGGATATTAAAATAAATATAAATATATCTGTCTTGAATGAGTATACCACATTTGCCACAAGTTGTGTTTTACTCCTGTGCGTATTGTGTCGACCCTGAAGATGAACCTGGAAATTAGGGTTCGAAAATTAGGTCAAAGAACAATGGAAAATCTTGATCCAACGTCATTTTCAGACAATCAGCTAATTGAAGGCTTAAAGAAGAAGGGACAAGTGAGAACCCATCAATTGAGGCCAAAAATTACATCATCTGAATATGAAGGAAGTTCAAGATTTTACTGACCTATGAGTGCTATCAATTGTCCCGCACAAGCAAAATGCGGTCAAATCCGACAACGAAGAAGGACAGCACTGAGAACAAAAACGGATCTTTAAGAATGTATTTAAATCAAAAATACGACCGGACAGTCGTCGAACTCTTTAACCAATACAAAAGGAGGAAAATACAAATTGTAAGGCAAGTGGAACATATCTCATTCTTAAAATTATGTTTAAAATTTAATACTATACCTAAATGCTTTAAATTTAGACTACCATTTCAGCTAGATAGGGTAGGAAATATTCTGAAACAGGAACTTTCTATACATTTAATGAAATCATCGATAAAAAATCAAGAAAAAAGAAAATATGAACTAATTAGAGAAAAAACTAAAATAAGGTCAAGGTTGCTCTTGATATTACATTCAATGGACCTTAAATGTATAGAGGAATTCACTGATAAGGCTAGGAATAAAGAAATTCAAAAGGTTAAAAAGAGACATGATAAGAAACTAGTAAACCTGGGAGTCCATAGGCCTGGAAGAAATATTCCAAACGATTCTTTTGTGTCGAAACGGGTAATAAACTTATCATCTATGGATCTCAAAGATAATGAAATGAGAATACTTAACCTGGGACTGAACACGGCTGTTCCTATAGAATACATACCTAAGAATGATATTATTACTGAGACAGTTAAAATCGCACAATTCCTCCCAGGAAAAGATAAAACTAAATTTGAATTGGATGTTGCCAAATTAGTGTTAGAACATAGGGAGGATAAATGTAAACAGAATAATGACTTAAAAAGATTGAGATCGAATTTGTTATCTAGTAAGGTAATATGTCTTAAAGCAGATAAAGGTGGAGCAACAGTGCTAATAAACCAGAAGGATTATGATGATAAGATGTACTTACAATTAAATAATAAAGAAGTTTACCATAAAATAAATAAGGACCCAACGGACAAATTACAAGGCGAGGTTAAAGCTTTAATTAATCAAATGATTGGATCTGGGAATTGGATTCAGTACTTGGTAAATCATTAATACAAAGAGATTCACTCTCTCCCAGAGTGTATAGTCTAGTAAGAATTCATAAACAAGATAATCCACTTAGGTTAATTGTCAATGTCCAGAATTCTCCAACTTATAAAATGTCCAAATTTCTGTGCCATAGAATAAGAAAATACACCTATTTTCTAGATTATACATTAAAGAATACTTATCACTTTACTGACATTATTAGTAAATATAAATTATTAGAGAATGATAAACTGGCAAGCCTGGATGTGGTATCTATGTATACGAACATTCCGGTACAGGTTGCATTAGAGTGTGTCCAACGTTGTCTAACGGAATACCCTGAAATACTGGAAGGGAGTAAAATGATGTTAAGTAGTATTATGGAAATGTGAAAAATTTGTATGTCATCTACATACTTTATATTTAGAAATGAATTCTACCTTCAAGTTAAAGGTGTTCCTATGGGACAACCATTATCAGTCCCAGTCGCTAATATTTATATGCATTATTTAGAAAAAAATCTCCTACTTAGATCTCCCCTCAAACCAAGCTTATATTTAAGATTCCTAGATGACATCTTCCTAATTTGGAATCACGGGGACAAGGAATTTGAGAATTTTCTGTATTTAGCTAACCAACTGGGAGAGGTAAAATTCACTTTGGAAAAAGAAAACAAAGAAGAATTATCGTTTCTAGATGTAAAATTAAAACGAATGGGTCAGACATTAGAGAAAGATATTTACAGGAAGGATACTTATTCTGGTATCCTCCTGAATTATTGCTCTAATCACCCGTTTGGGATGAAAATAGGCATTCTAAAATCTATGATAATAAGAAGTCTTAAAATAGTGGATTTAAAATATAGGGACAAAGAACTGATGAAATTAAAAGAATTATTCAGGATAAATGGTTATCCGGAAAAATTAACTGAGAAGATCATAAAGGAGACATTATTGCGATTTAATAGAAGAATAACCCAGGAGAAACGGGCAAAAGATTTAGATAATCAGAATGAAGATAAGCACAGAACTCTGGTTCTACCAGACTCCAAATTAAGTAGAAAGATTAGGATATTAGCAACGAAATACAACATAAGAACAGTGTTAAGACAATCAATTACAATAGGCAATAAGTTACCGAATCAGAAAGAAAAAATAGAACCGCTCAACACATCAGGGGTTTATGAGATACCTTGTAAAGATTGCAATCTTAGGTATATAGGTGAAACCATGCGTCCAATAAAGGTACGTAGAGGTGAACATAAGACTGCATGCAAATACAGACATGTTCATAGATCAGATCTAGCCAGGCACTCAATGGAGACAGGTCATCAGATAAACTGGGATGGCTGTAAAAGGATTGCACTATGTAACCGAAATAGATTAACCAGGTTGATTAGAGAATCAATTGAAATAAAATCAGGAATGAACGTAATGAATATGACATGTGTAGAAAAATCATTAGGCCCAATATTTAATGAAGCCTTCTCGAATGGAAAGAAACGTAGATTGGAGGAATCAGATCTAACAATAAATCCCAATAAGAGACCGCGACTATGCATCTGAGATAAAATAAGGGAAAAATTAGATGAAGTTAGAAAGAGGTAATTTGGTTACAGTTATATATATATATATATATATATATATATATATATATATATATATATATATATATATATATATATATATATATATATATATATGATAAATGGCTCAAATGGCATCCATATGAACCCAAATTTATGCACATGCTTCTATGTTAAGACATATGGAAATGCATAACATTTAATTCAATAGGTATGTGCATTTTGGTCAGACAGTAGCAAATATTAAACCTGAATGTGTAATCGCCTACTATACAAAGTTTCAATGGATGAAATAATAATTTAATCAATCAGCTAAATGTTGTCGAAATGGTATAATCAAAAATTATCATAAGACCTAGTTTAATAAGACACAGATGAGGTGAGAGCCGCATATTTAATTTTGCTTTCAATATATATGCATTGCGGCTTGATCTTCGCTAGTCATTTTGCCGTCGTAATCTGATGATGGTCATTAAAGTTCGAAACGCGTCAGCGCGTACGACTGGCGGTAGTTTCGCTATGTTGTTCGACGACAGGTTAAATACAATTCGATTTGTGTTTACTTCAAGTTAGCAAACTTTATTAAATGAATTGTTACCACCACACCCGCAATCAATTATTGTTTAATAGCATTTCCTATATATGTATATGTGGCGAAAGCTGCTAACAGTTTAAGTTCGAGACCGAATAGAAATTGTGAGGCCGACATTTTCAAGCAAATACAATCTATGCAAGACTAATAGATGTGAGAGTCATATTTAAATTTGATTTCAATATATATGCATTGCGATTTGATCTTTGCTAATCAGTTTGCCGTCGTAAACTGATGATGACCCTGGAAGGTGGAAACTCGTCAGTACGTGTAACTGACGTCAGTTTTGCTATGTTGTCCAACCACTGGATAAATGCAATAGGATTGGTATTTACTTCAAGCCCGCAAACTTGATTTAAATAACAATGGAGAACAGTTCGGATAGATTAAATATTTCACGATTATATTTTTGATTTAAAATAAGCACACTCCAGAGTTATTCCGAACCTACATCAAAATTGAATAATGAATATACAAAAGGTATTATTCATGTAAATATGTACCTAATGCGATTTATTAAAACTTAGGTTAATACGATTATAATTAATACTTTTCTTCAATTTAGTTAACTTAAATGAAGTTTTTCGTTTAGCTAATAATAAAAACTATAATCTTATGTATCTTTTAATATGGAATATTGTTGCACGTTTGCCTGTATAACTAGTGAAATGAGGTATTACATAAGTATTATTTTTGCAAAGGAACTATTTTAAAATAATATTATATTCTATAATATACGAAATATGTATATTTTACATTTACCAGAACTGCGCCTATATAATTTTCTATTTCGTTTTAAGAAACTCGCATTGTATTCGGAATCGCGTTACGTCTTTTTAGCATGAATTATGTCATATTCGTCCTGGCGATTGATATTTACTTTCAGATATCTTTGGCTAAAATCTTAAAACTAAGTCTAGCGGAGCGTGAAATATAGTCCTTGATAGATTCAGTGTTTGGGCAATGTCAGGTCATGCGATAAAACCGCTTTCATCTAAATATGCACCAATTGCAATGACTCGGTTAGATTTGACGTGCAATTTATTATACTTAATTTGTTTATGCACTTCTTTATTTATTATTTATCGAAGAATCACATTGAAGTAGAATAGATTTCGTGTTCTGACAAACATTTAGGTAATAGTTTAAAATATTTACTTGCTTTAAAATTATTTTTATAGTTGCTTGCTGTTAACTGATAAATTGGAAATTTTTAAATAAAGCTTTTTACGCATTTTTTTAGAATTCTAGTTGATATATTTCGCAATGTTTAAAAGAATGATCGAAAAATTAAAGCAAATGTGCAATAACTTACTAGCAATTCTGCTGCAAAATTTGAATTTGTTAGAAAGTATTATGTTGCTTACAAAAATTGAGGATTGAAAATTTTTTCGATCACCTTAATTTTCGTTCACTATGCGTTTAATAATTTTAAATTTTGTTTTCTGATTTACGAATTGTTTAAAAAATTCGATTAATTGTAAATTTTTAAAGTATGGTAAACTAAGGAAATAAAAATTACGCAGAAAACCATTTTAAGTTGATTTTCTTTATTATGAATGATATAATAAAATATGACTAAGTAACAGCATGAAAAATACGTTTTTGTGCTTCACAATCCACTAAAGCACATTCTGTTATAACATATTTTCACATTTAACGAAATATTTGAAAAAGATTTACAGTTTAAAAAAATGTAGATCATTTATTCCGACATATAAATTTTTTTAAATTATTAAAATCAAAACATCGCTCCATCATATAAACTGGTATATTACAGTAAGAATACAGGATGTAGTATGATTATGATAGAAAAAAGATTTGTACAAATATTTCACTATATATATATATATATATATATATATATATATTATATCACGGAAGGTCAAATGGATTGAAAATATTACTAAAGGTTGTAGCGTCCTTTATTTCCACATTTCTAAAAAAAATATAGTGGATAAAGGACGTAATACATGCTCCTACTGATGAGTCGCCAGTAAGCATGATATGAATGCACACAAGAATATACTTTCTGTTCATGTTGTCTTTGGTTTATCCTTCTGGTTATATTTGATCTAATTTGTTAATAGGTGCGCAACAGCTAATACACAATTACATATTTATCAGTTCTCCGCCACAAAGAGTATCAAACTTCTAAGGACTTTTTTGCATGTTAAGTCCATTACATGAACAAATTAATGGCATATGACGTTATTAAATTTGAGTTTAATTTATTCTGAAGTTATAACGGATATGCCATTTCATATTAGGTATTTCGTACCTAGTCCAAAGCAATTTTAATAGGATGAGTAGAAATGGGCACAGCTCAAATTTCCGCACATAACAGGACTTAAGATATAATGTTAGGATTTGGGCGTTGTGTCGGTTCTGCAATTTGAACTATTTTGTTACTATGAACGCAAGATGTAACATATTATTGGACGCTTGTCAGTTCCAAGCACCAAACAATATTAAACTATTATATAATTAAACGAACATTGGTCGCGTGGGTGGTGATAACAATTATTATAATCAAGGTTGCGGTCTTGATATAAACACCTGATCCATTAATTACTTACATATGTCAGTATACACTATACAATTCTTAGTTTATACTGACATATGTAAGTAATTAATAGGTCAGGTGTTTATATCAAGACCGCAACCTTGATTATAATAATTATTAAACTATTAGTTGTCTTGTTGACGGTATCATAATTTTAAAAGATATTTAACAACTGATGCCAATCAAAGCCAACGGTTATGGATTTGATGGCGCTGGTAGTGTTCAAAATGGGCAATACTTAATAAGTAAAGAAAGATGCTAATTTTTAAACACAAGTAAAGTACTCTTGAAATCGTGTTGGTTTTCCTATGCTGCAAGTGTTGCGTCTTTGAATTGTTTTGATTGTGTCAACTATAAGTTGTTTGTTCTTCGTAAAAGCACAAATGTACAAATTACAAAATTGGTTATCTTAGTTTAGAATAGATTAAACAAGTAATTTTGATTCTACATTTTGATTGAATAATGCTATAACCTGTTCAGCGTCACTGTGTATTGTAAACGATTGCCTGTTGGGTTTGAAGCTATAATAAATCGGCCTAATAACTTTTGTTCTCTTGTATGAGTGCATCATCAGAGGTGTTATACCGGTTCCCCAATTTAAGCATACAAAGAGGGCACATAAAGTATTTTTTGAATTGTGTTTTCGGAGTGCCAGCTTCATATTTTCCAATGCCGCGTTTTGCGTACGCGGGTAGTAGCTTTGCACGGACAGTTTCACTAAGATCCGATTGATCACAATTTCCAATTTTGTTTTGTCTTTGATCGGGTTGACTTATTATTCGTTTCAATGGAAATGCGGTTCTATCACATCCTTGTTTACTGGCAACGTTTCGGAAGGTGAATCTCCTTTCCATCTTTAGGCCAATTAGTTTACTTATATCCACAGCAAAATACTCACAATAGCATATTTAAGCAAATGTGGTAACCTCGTTCCAAAACCGTTCTATGTATATTTATTTTTTTAAATTTTTTTGACTCAACACTGGTTTGAAACATAGAATTTGTCTCAGTAACTAAACTCAATATTTAACTATTTGTAATTAGCATACCAATCCTTACCTCAGCTATCTCAAATTCCCGGTATACATAATCTCATCTCGTGTGCAGAATGTTGTAGGGGAGAGAGAAAGTATCGAACCTTTTTTTGTTGTTATAACTGTACTGCTACTATGTCACGGTTATTAAAATTCAAAACTGATAAAACAAACACCTAGACTGTCAAATAATGAATTTTATTTAAAGTCGGGAACCCTAATGTATACAATGGTGTATTTAAAAGAGGGTACATATTTGTATAACTAGGTAAGAAATCCACGATCATGAGTCAACAACGGCCTCTAAGAACCTTGCAATGAGAATATGGAAAACTGCTTTGCTCATGACGTTCGGAAGATACACTATTAGTAAAAAGCTCAGGAAAGGCAAAAGTGTTTGAAGAAAATGCAGAAAATTATAAACTATCTTGATATAGTTATCGTTGCTAATATTAAACCTCACTGATTGCCCCTACCAGAAGAGAGTTACAGAAAATTCTATATGAACCCTCGTTTTCGAGGAGTTCGTTCAGCATTAGTACAGAACAGAGAAAAACGCTTTACGAATAAACCTTTCCTCTTATTTTGGCAAATTTTCTATTAAACATAAAAGGGAACATGCTATTCAACGCTACATTTAGTAAGCATTTTTTCTAAAACTTTTTTTTCAATTTCAATTTAAAGTCCGGAATCACTTCCATCGGTCGAACAATCAGGTAGCAAGTAATTAGAATACATCAGCATCTTCCTCATATGTATATGCAGAAATGAGTACCTGGATCCTATTCATTAGCAACTACTGACAGTATAATTGGTACAGGACACCCAACCAGGTCTACTAAATTTGTAAATATTTATTAAATGCTGTATATTAAGTAAAATAACTGTCATGAATGTTGAAGAATCCCGACAACCCAATAGTTTAAACGAATGGCCGCGAATAAATTGATGCACCTCGTATATTATATAAGTGCAGTAAAATCTATGTGTAATGATGACAAAAAAACAACAAAATTGGCACTAATATATTTAGAGTAGCAGAAAAACAGGCAACGAATGCGTTTGTCGCGAGGCAAGGCAGTTGACTGGCGTAAAAACATTGAAACACTACACTTTTTGCCAAATGCATAAGCTGGAGAAAATCAGAGTCAATATAAGCAAACACCAAAATACACTAAATAGTTATAGTATCTTAAATGCACTGATCAAAGCAAATATTTATTCGGTATTTCGTGCCAAATCAATATTTATTTAAAACAGGACCTTAAGAATATTACAATGTTAGCATGAACGAAAGATATAGTTTCATGGTTAAAAAGGTTTCGTGCTTAATTGGCGAGTGTAGTAGTGTAGTAGCCTTAAGAAAATTGGATATATTTAGTGAGGTAATGTAGAACAGTTGAACGAGAGGGGTTTCCTGCACGTATGTGTGTTAAATCAGAGGTTCATTTAAGCTTTATACCAATTCTTTAGCAATTCTATTTCGAAACAAAATCTCAATTATATGTACCCAAACTATAAATGTTAGCAAATCTAGACATTTCGAAATAAACAATATTTCTCCAACCATAATAAAAACGTGTTGCTGGAGCAATGTCTTCAACTCCGGCCTCGATTGATATCATTCATCCATTTTTGTGGCACTTATAGAATCATTCAGTGCAAAATAATAGTTATACTACCTTCCTTGCGGAGAACTAATAGATGCACCGTCTTGTTTTATTTATTGATAATTTAGTAGAAATATATAGCTAATTCAGCATAAACAAAATGTTCAATCTCATGTGCAAATGTATTTCGTGTTTACTGGCGGCTCATCAGTAAGAGTCGGGAACACGTCGTAAATTTATTAAATATTTGATCTCAAAACGTGCCACGGTTGAAGAGACAATATCCTATACATATGTTTACTAAGGGAGTAATAAATTAAACTTCATTTACGTTATTTACTAATTCAATATTATTGCAAACTAATTACCTACATATCAAACCTGTAAAAGGTGCCAAATCTATGGTCTCTAAGATGCGCCGAATTTCACCGAATTTGAGAGAAATACTCATTCTGAAATCTTTCTACGCTAAGTAGTCCATAAACTGGTTTTAGTCGATATTTGCTATGGCATAAAGATGTGCAAATTTTCCTCAAACTGACAGTGTTACGAGCATTGATAAGCTACTACCTAATTAGGCACGAATGATATTATTTTGGGCCGGGATAAAATAAGTAAATTAAGCAGTTATTTTCAAAATATCTGCCATCCGACCAACCAAACCTTTAAAAACACGTTACATGAATAATACAATCTCAATAAATCCTCATTCATTTATCTGGAAATCCAAGTATATGCGCCGTCTAATTTACGATTTGTGCACATAAGCCTAATCGGAATATGTTACTGCGCACATCTATTTGAAAATATTCACAAACGTATATTCAATGGGTGAAGAATCTTTATAACACTTTTTTTCTAGTATTCGGATTAACTACTGTGCTTTTGGCTTCAAACAATAACATGCCTAATAAGATTTGAATTTACGTTTCTCATTCATTGTAATTTATAGAATAATATGAACATCTTATTTTATCTTATCCATTCTCTGTCATTATAGAGCACAGTTAAAGTTATTTTAAGCCATGTATAAAAAGTCATTTTCAATTTAAATTTGGAATATGTTTTATCATTTAAATAAAAAGTGTACTAGGAATTTTACTAAATAAGTCAATTTTTCCAACTTTTGTCCTCCTTATTTTTGGTTTCTCTAATTTTAGTAATCATTTTTTGAATTTTAAACAAACAGTCAGTTTGAAATTATAGATTTCTTTCGTGAAAATAACATCCGGTGTAAGGGCAAAATAACACCCTTTCTGTACGAAGTCAGGATCTTTCACTCCACCTAATTCTGGCATCCTATATACATGTTTTTTAAAGCAATTGTTAATCTAATTTTTATGTTTTATTACTGGCATGTGAAACCGTGACTTATAGATTAGTTACACTTTTTAATCCGCACTGAATCTTGTAATTAATTTGGATGTCAAAATTATAAGTTATTGCTGATTTTCATTTTGGCAATAAGCAACCGGATTTTAGAAAATTTATGCTTTAGATTCAAATATTTTGTGCTCTTTGTGCAAAATTTTATCTGGTATGTTTGGAAATATAAAATCTACACGCGGATGCCAAAGAATATTTTTTAGATTTGTTTATATACACTTATTCGTCAGAATTTTATTTTGTCAATTTTATGCATTTCAGCTTTACCTAAAACGGAAAAGAAACATCTATTGCTATAATTAATTAATTTACCGATTGAACTTCACATCTAGTGTTTATCTTAACCAAATTAAAAAATTTGAAACTAAATCATTGACACACAACAACAGGAAATCTACTTTATTATCTAAAATTGCATCAAAACTCATGTGTAGTTACTGGATTTTTGTTTTGTTCCATTATAGTTAATTTATCCATGTTCGCATATCCTCCGAAATATTTCGATACCAATTAAAATTTGCACTTTACGCCATTGGTTTATCACACTAAATTTAGCCAATAAATGTATCATGTAATAAATTTGGGTAAGTTGGCTTATTACTACTAATGAATGAAAATTTCATAACAATTGCTGATGTTTCACTAGGTAGGCGTATGTCACGTTTTTCGAATATGTCGAAATCTATTAATTATTCAGGTAAACATAATTACAAAGTCTCGTGCGTTCATTCAATTGAGACCACATTAACTGAATTTCCATTTATATAAGCACACATCATCCTCAAATGTATTCACAATTGTTACATTATTAAATAACTTTTTTTACGTTAGTCAATGCGGTACGTTCCACTTGAAAAGCAGTGCTCAAGACTAGATTGAAAAGTTAGGAATGTAGCAAATTGATACAAACTATAGACAACAATAACAAAACAATGCCGGGGTATATTGTGTAAAATTTAATTTGCATATATTAAGCTTTATTAAAATATATATTACAATATATAACGGTCACACTGAAAGAATGATTCTCGTAATACTATAAGGAACTTAAGGCTAAAATACTAATTTGCACTTGCATAGATAATTTTCCATATAGTGAATGTAGCTTCACAAATTTTAGCGTATGCGTGTATGCAATTAATTTTAGCAGTTTGATTAAATATTATAGATACATGCCAACATACATAACGCACATCCATCTGGTAGAACTTTTGTAATTGTTATGAATTCAGTCAGTTATAAGTGACGTTGCGGACATTTAAACAAAATTGGGACTTTCTTGAGAAAATGTGGACATGTTTTTCAAAAAACTTCCTTTGTAAAGTTAACCAGGTGTCTGGTCATCACCATATTTGCTGTTTAATTAGATTTTGAGTTCAAAGCGAGCATAGATGTGGATCAAATAGCTGCTGTCACAGTCAGTTTTATTCCTGGAACATTTTTCATTATTAAGTTGATATCTAGTAGGCGGACGAATCCATTTATATTTATTATTTTCATTAATTACCATTCTATGGTATAAGACATCTTCAAATTAGCAAATCAGCATATTTTGAATTGAGCCAAACGGGAAGAGGTGGCCCGTAGCCATAGATATTACAGCCTGAGTCCGGCGGACACAAGCTTGTCAGTCCGGGAATGGTAGAATGAAACTTGCCGGGTAATGAGTGACACAGCCATCATCCTGAAGCCATGAGTTAGGTTTAACTGCGCAGTAGCTTATTATAAATTGTGTTTGACGGAATGAAAACAAACAGGCCAGATTCGACGGGCAAGTTTCGGCTGCTGAAGGTAATTTTGACCATAGGCATCTGGGCAGATACTGCTCATTTTCCTTGGTTGGCAGACTATCTAAGAGAAGGGAAACTTCGCACTAGGAATGGCCGATCTAGTGCTCTTTTAAAGTCTACATATAACTATGGAAGACCTATGGTTATATGGCAGTGAAACATTAGTCACTTTTGGCTTTTGAAAAGCTCAGCATGCTTACTTTATTTAAAACATATTATGTCAACAAACAAAACTATATATAATGATATATGTCATGAATTAATTTAAAATAAGCAAAAAATAGACCTAAGAATAGATTAAACACGCGAAACACTTACCACAGTCTAATAAAAAAAACGATTTCTCATAACCTAAAAATTTCATGCTTTAATTTGCGATTACGAATGACATGAACCACATAGGCTTTTATCATGTTTTCTGCACATTCTGATCGTAACATCCAACAAATCGTAGTCAATAAACTCAGATTAAAATTAATGGCACTAGTGTAATTTTAAAAGAATCTGCAAATTGTTCAAATTCTAATGATAAATTGGAACCATTATTAATTGGAGAATACAAAAATGTACTCCAAACACTTGCCTTTGGTTTTGGAATATAATTTTTTCCAAAGTACAACCTTTATTTATATGATTATTTTAATACGTGATCGTAAAATATATTTATTGATTTAGTGTCGTAATTGCTACTCTCAAATTGATGACTAGATGTCTTCGGCAATTTCTACAGTTACTTTTCTTTCATTTACCCTTATATATTATTGAAATATTACATTATTTTATACAAAAAAATTCAAATATAATATTCGTTAAAAATGTTTGACTATTAAATGATCTTATGATTGATAGATTGGATGATCAATAAGTTCATAAATGTCTTCCAGCTTATTCTGCAATATACATTCATATAAACAATTTCGTATTTAGTAATAAGAGTGGTTTGATAACTTATAATCAACCATCATTGAAAAAGACGTTAATTTCAATAGAAGGTGAAAGGAATTAAAGAATGCAAAAATCTAAGTCTGTAAACTTGCTTTGCTACTGCAATCTTTTTTAAAATATCTGCGGGCCATTCAAGTCTGCTTTTTATTTGGTAATTTATAGCTAACTACTATAGGCTAGCAGCACAACTTAAACGCGACAATGTAGAATAATCTTAGGTCAAGTACTAAAATTAACAAAATTGCTAAAGCATTAATTAAAAGCAAATAATTTTTTTTGTTTCATTTAATGACGTAGAATAAATGTGGGATCTCTGTATGACCTCACTTAAAAATTTCAATTATTCTTTGGAAAAGCAATTCTCTATTTATAAATTAGAATTAAGATCTCTATGTTTCAATACATATTAACGTTTCATGTTCAATTTCTTTCTTGCAATAATATCTTTATAACCATATTTGTAATATTACCCGTAATAATAGCAATAATAGTATTCATATAAATATTAACCATTTAAAAAAATATTTATATTTTAGTCAGCATTGGCGGACTGTCCTAGAATTATATGAAATTAAATAGGAAGCTAAAGATATTGTGAAATGTATTTTTAATGTAAGGAAGACTGATTTTTGCAAAAAAAAAGCTGTGCACTGTTATGATTGTATAGCTTATTAAATATAGTGATTCACAGGCAGTAATTATTTCACTTCACAACCTAGGTTTGATCAAACCATGTAAAATAACGTGTGAACTTATGTTCTTGGATATGCGTGTAAAATTTTTTTTCCTATTTTGATGGTAATGAAAAGTTAAATATATATTACTTCCGTTCATTTGTTCCCTTTGAACAATTACCACAAATCCACTTGTTTGATTTCATATTCTGTTTAAATGTTTAAAACACAATGGTCATTAAAATTTAACGTAAATTCGAATATCGTATTTTTTACCTATTTGTTAATACTAAATGACCTTTGGCTTAAAAGAGATTTCAGATAGCACTAGCTAAAAGAATTATAATATAGCTGCGATTTTATTTTACAAATTGAAAAATTCATGTACATTTCTTTGCTTCGTGAAGAAAAAATATGCTATAGCTTATTTTAACAAAGAAACAATTTCGTGAGGCTTAAACATCTAGCAAATTTCCAGCTCACACGTTAAAATATTGGCTAAATAGGTATTTATCGGCACTATTGAACTATTTGGGTTCTAAGTATACTCTGCTCGGGAAGAAATTAACGGCATGCTAATAAAGTTTGAATGAATGGTAAGCCAATGTCGCAATTTAATGCTGGAAATTTTCAGCATTTTCCTGAAAATTCTACCTAAATATATAAAGGTAGTTTTGATTCAATTCTTGGAATATCACCTTCGCAGTTTAATGCTCGCTGCTCGGCTTCGTCATTTGTTTAATATGAAGTATACAAGACCTTTCGTTATTAATTTATAGAAATTAAACGTAATGATTGCTTAAGGGATTGAATGAACTCAATGACTTTCGCGCAGCAAATATTTTAACCGTGAACAATTAATACTGAATAATTTAAACCAAAAATAGAAGCCGTCTTCAAGAAACATTATTCTGTTATAATTTGAGAAAAAATTGTTTAAATACATTTACCCATAGTTAAAAATTAGATGATTGCATTGTCCGTTTTTCTAAAACATCGATTCCTGAATTTTTCTACATTGTACTTATCCTAACGTGATTACATGGTTAACCCGTGTAAACTATAAATTATACGCATAATCACTTTTTATAGAATAATTTCAAAGTTTCACCTCACTCAATGGTAAAAGTAAATAAATTTCGTTTCTGTGGGCCGCCACTAGAAATTACAGTTTCTAAAAATATTATTGTACATTCATATATAAATACATAAAAATGCACACATTTATTATAGTTTAAAAATTTTTTATACATGAGGTAACTTATGCATCTTGTCTATTAGATTGCTTTAGTTCGGATTGAAAACTCAGTGGTCAACAAAATTGCTGGGGCCATAGATTGAGCCCAGAATTGTTAGGGTTTACAAAATGCAACTCATTTCTCCACGCCACACGTATGGGTAATTTTCATGTCACGTTCTGACATGTATATATATATATATATATATATATATATATATATAATCCTCACACCTTGCGCTGTTACCAAGGGGAAAGAACAAATTGAGGAAAAAGGCGAAACAAAAGACGAGACTCGGAGAAAAATCATTCGTGCACATATCAGCCAACAGTATAAACAGTTGGTTAAGTCTCAATACATCAATACAAGAACGGCCAGATTCCAGACATCACTTTGCAATACCACGAGAAAGACCCCTAGACGAAAACGGACACACACAAAGAAAAATACGCATATACACTTACCAATCAGCCAAAACGAGAAATAGAAGTAAAACCGAGTCAGACTAGTTGCCACCCACATAATCAAATGAAAACACAGGATGTATACAAATGAAAGATTTTAAAGTGAAATTCAGTATTCTCGAAATAAATGTTCATTATCCACTTAGTTTTTAATATGTTTTTCTTCATAATAAGAAATATACTGTGTTATATTCAAAGGAAATGGAAAAAATAAAGATAAATATATGTATATATATATATATATATATATATATAATTTTCATATATATATATATATATATATATATATATATATATATATATATATACATATAATTTATGTATTTCTGAAAGAGTACAGTGTATACAGCTAATTAGCAAAGTGGGATGTACTGCTTAGTTTTGTAGGCCAATCTTTCATTTATATGCATCCAGGTTTTCCTTTACTAAGTTAGAGTGGCAACTAGTCTGATTTTTGTCCTACTTCTATTTCTTGGTTGGGTTTATTTGTAAGTGTTTATGCGCATGTGTCTGTGTGTATGTTTATGTGCGTGTTTGTTTACATGTGTGGGTCACTCTAGTTGTAAAGCAGAGTGATGTCTGAGATCTGGTCATACGTGTATTGATGGATTGAGTTTTGACTAAGTGTTTTCTTTGTTAGTTATTACGTTTATGAATTTTATTTATCCGTATGTCGTCTTCTGTTTCGCCCTGTTCTTCAGCCTCATTTTGTCACCTTGTTATGGGTATGAATGTGTGATTGCAGTGTTGACGTCTATATTTAGAATATATATATATATATATATATATATATATATATATAGGTATTTTTAATGTATGTATATACCTATATATGAGAGAGAGGGTAGAGTATATATATATATAATATGTAAAATGCATTACTAAAATCGTCACGTGTTTCCGATTGTATTTCTTAATAACGTATATGAAATAAGTTGTAATTATCGATGTGCAACGGTGAATTAATAAACAGAAATGGTAAATATTTTTACGTAAAATATCTTGTTATAATATTGTCAAATTTGATTTAGCTAAATGTTGTTTAATAGACTGCTAAATTGGGTAATTGCGAGAAAATGTAATGATTTAGACACCCATGTGGGTAAGCCACAGGGAATTCTCAATACACATACATGTGGTATGCAGTTGGATTTTACTGTTTTCATTTCGTATTCTTATTGCAAAGCAATGTTATTGGCGTTTATTGACATTCATAAACTTGCTTAAAGACAAATTTCAATTTGAAGTTGAAGATTGGGCTCATTTGGTTTTTCAGAATTATTCAACAATATTCCCATTAAGTAAAAGAATTTTGGACGGTATTTCAATATATTATTCAAAATACTCAATAACAGTTAGATCGTTTTACTTTCATTTACTGTTTATATTTAACGTTCAGGTGTATATGTATAAGTAAACGATCATTGGTTGCGTGGGCGGCGATAAAAGTAATTGTTAAACAAATCTAGGTTGCGATCTTAATGTAATCGCCTAACATATTACATATTACACTTGGCAGTATAAACTAAATATTGTGTAGTGTAGAAAGGGTAATTAATCTTTTAAATAAACTTTTGAATGGATTCTAAATTAGCCCTATTATTACCGGTGCATTGAGTACGATACGGTAATTCTGGTAATTACATGGACTTCTTATTCTGTAACGTTATTAAAAGAACATTAGATTAATATATTAATTGTTAGTAAAAACCATAGTATTTCGTTTCATTTTTAAAATATATCTAAGAACAATCATACTTATATAAATTTAAAACTAACTTTAATTAAATTGCAACTTACGTCGATAATATCATTCAGAGAAGTTATTTTCGATAGTATTTTCTATGGTACATCGATCTATTTTAACAATACAAGACTATACAGAAATACTATTTCAATGCAAAAGAAAAAAATATTCTAAGCTTTCGAGCCCTCGATTTTTTAATTAAATAATTTGATGTAGATCGTGTTTATGAAATAAACACAATATCTAGCAATTATGAAGTTTATCGAATTCTCCTCATGCACACCTTTATTCACGAGAAACCTAATTATATGTCAAATACCTAAAAATAGCCACCTTATCGTTTAGACCAGAAAAGTGTGGACTAAAAGCAAACAGTATACAAGAACATTATTGATTTAAACCAAAATTATTCTATTAATAAATTATTAAACTATAATTAAAATTCAGTGTTATATTTAATAAATAGACGAATGCCACGCTTTTTCGACAAACATTCTTTAAACGTGATATTGACTTGATTTTTACTATGTTGTTCGAAGATTGATTGAATGAAAAAGGATTGGTGTTTACTTCAAGCTTGGAAACTTGATTTAAAGAATTTATATATTCTAATATTTCTATATACATCTAAATTTCCATAAAACTTAACAAAATCAAATTTCTTGCATATAAAAAGATTACTGAACAGAAAAATTATTGATGTTTAAACTTGTTAAAGTCGCCATAATACAAGAAATTCAACTGCGGCTTAACAAAGAAAGATTTTGTGCACTACTCATTCAATCTCTATGTATTCTTTCCAAACTCGTGTTGGTCTTCTCTTCTGAATCTTTTCATTCTACATTGTGTAGTACATTTAATAGTATCATCTTCGTTTCCGCAGAGGTTTAGCTTTTTAAAATTCTCTCATGTCATGAATGTTTGATCCAGGTGGCGGGAATGTCCTTGTAATCATTTCTTTAGCTCTGTGAAATTTTTTTTCACTTTTCAGCAAATTAGCTTCCATTTACTAGCAGGTACTATCGGCTATTCGTTTGATACACTTGGTTCCTAATATTTTGTTAAAAAATTCCTTGTATTTTTAAATATAACTTCACGTTCAGTTGATTATAAAATCAATTTTTTGTACAATACATTCCTCGTTAACTGGTATTTTCAAAGATTTATTAAGGATTACAATTTTTTCTTCCGGATATTAAGTGAATTTAGCTGTAGCGTTAGTTTAATTTACATATTCGCACGAAATATGTTTCAATTGCTCTATCTAAATCTTATTATTTTTAAATGTTAAATCACTGCTTATAGATACATATATAGGCAATACAATTTAACACTAATTGATTGCGCGGGTGGTGGTAGCAATTCTTTAAATCAAGTTTGCGAGCTTGAAGTAACCACCAATCTCATTGCATTTAACCAGTCGTCGAACAACATAACAAACCTACCGCCAGCCGCAACGCACTGACGCGTTTCGACCTTCCATGATCATCATCAGAGTACGACGGCAAACTGACTAGCAAGGATCAAACCGCACTGCATATATATGAAAATTAAAATTAGATATGCGTCTCTCACCTCTAGCAGTTTTGCATACATTGTACGTGACTAGAAATATTGGCTGCAAAATTTCTATGCAGTCGCGAACATTAGCTGTTTGTAGCTTTCGCCACATATACATATAAAAGCAATACAATTAAACAATAATTGATTGCGGGGTTAGCAATAGTCTAATAGAATTTATCGTAAACAAATTAGTAAGAATATTTCAGACAATATTACCGTATTTACCAGTATTTAAGGGGCACTTCAAAATTTAATTTACATTAAAAATCGGCAATGCGCCTTATGCTTGGAAAAACCTGGCATGATAGAAATATGAAATTGAAAATTATAATAGATGAAACTCTACTTGGTAATATTCCCTTATGCTTTAGTGTTTTTCCCTATAAAGCTCCGTTAGCATGTATCCTAAATACGCCAGAAGATGCATTTTGTCTTGTCTGCCAATCCAAAATAACAATTACATCACTTTTCTCCAGATACCTGTAACACTTACCTAACCGTAATAGAATATTGGTTGGGATAAAGTTGCTTGGCCATTTTCTGTATACTTTTTGGCAGTTTAATTTATCATTAATTAATTTATAAAAATTAAATTTATGTACCTATTATTACGTTGGACAATAACTGTGTTTTTGGTAATGTGTTAGAAATGCGCCTCATGTGTGAAAAAAGATCCGATCTTAGAGTGTGCGCTTTAAATCCAGGTGCGCATTATTGTCCAGAAAATATGGTACATAAAAAAATTAAACATATATCACTCTAGTACGCTATAAGTAAATGTGTTATGATTGAAATATGAATCCTGTAGCAAAGGTAAACAAACTAAAAAGAAAAGACCAAATGAAATAAATCATGTCGAAGTTAAGAGAAACAATTTACCATTTTATATAATGAAACGAACATTGGTTGCGCTGGCAATGATAGCAATTACTTTTAAGAAAGGTTGCGATCTGGATATATCTGATGACCCTGTCCGTGGCAAATTCTGGCCAGTGCGTGATGAGCTCCCAGTGAAGACTATGCTGGTCCACTGTATGTATGGCCTCTTCTACACTATACAATGATTAGTTTGAACTGACAAATGTATGTACATAATGGGTCAGGTGTTTATATCGAGATCGCAACTTTAATTAAGAGTAGTTTGCTTTTTTAAAGCATATACAAATATAAATGAAGATATTTAGGGAGTTAAAAGGCAAGAACAAAATTGAGAACACAATTTATAATTGAAAGGCGATAATTTAGTATGAAGACGCTTGCAAAAAAACCAACAAACTTTCATTAGTTAAACGAAGGACGATAAACATTTTCATGTTTAGAAGGCATAATCAAATGATGCTACGAAAAGTTAACTATTTTAAAAAAAACGCGAATGTTGTGAGCATACACTGAAGTAGCTAGCAGTTCGCATTTATGTTTAAAGCATTATATTACACTGTGTTGGCTAACCATTCAACCTATAATTACTTCGTTTTACCAATTGTGCCAACTTTTGGTTACTACTATATATATTAAGTAGTCGATCTAACGATTTTTCATTATGTTTGGCATGCATTACAATATTTCTGTATAAGAAAATACTGGATTCCCATTTTAATTGAGTTTAAAGAATGTGTTGGCAAAACACTATTCGTCCAATTGAATTTATGGTTTATTTCTAGTGACGGATAAGCCAGATCTGATTAATTTATGTGGTAAGAATACAACTTTGCGGCCTAACACCAGAAAAAGCTTAGATTACAGAAATAGTAGGGCTAAAAAGATTAAATTATTACAGGACTGGCACCTGTACAGTTGGCTTCGTGAAATACTTATGACACTTGTGAAATTCCGAAGGTTCGTTTATACGTCCTTCTGTGGGGATTAACCGACAAAAATCAACACACAACTCTTCAGTAACCAGAACACGTTTATTCCGTTAATTTTTATAAACAAAATATCTTGTTATTCGTTTCAGTAGGAGCCCAATTCAAAACCTTTTGATAGTAAAAATGAGTTTAAAAGAATTCGCAAACCGTGAAAAGACTTTATCAGGCAGCTAAAGACAAAATTATCCGATATGGGTGGGCTATGCAACATTCATTTAATTATAAAGCACTGGCAAGACAATTGTAGGACACTACTTTAAAATATTCCAAAATTCATATTGTTTAAGAAATTAAGGTTGAAAAGTAGAATATTAATTGTTTCATGCGACCGGAATCAAATCAAATCTCTAGCTGCACAACACGAGGCAAATCATAATTTGCATAAAATTGCTGGACTTAAAAGCAACACCAATACCAAAATTTATTGTATTGAGTGAGATTGGCGTTATTAACCGAATTTAATAAGAATACAAATGAGTTTACAATCTATAAGAAGAAACAAACTAGTTATTAATGGTAACAAACGCTGCGTTTTAAGCGGTCATATAGAAATTGATTTCGAATTTCTAGGCCATTTCTGATAAACCTGGGTAAAAATAGTGTCCATGAGGAAACATTTCAGCATTTTACAAAGTAAAATGTTAGCAGTGAGTGAGAAATTCACAAACATCCCTTTGCGCAGATGAACTCTCGACGTAAATGAATATATTTTGATATTTAGCTAAATTATTGTATAAAAATTGGATGAAATAATCAAATTTTAATAATTTAAACCGAATAATAAACTTCCATGGTCAAAAAATATAATCTGTACCTCTATTACATGTTTACAGAGATACGTAGCAAAACAAATCTGAAGTAAACAAACATTTTTAGGAGGCAAAATTGGCATTTAACAAATTACAATATTTTAATGCCATTAAAAAAGAAATTCCAGTGAGAGATTTAATATAATTTTTTAAAAAATATGAAAAAGTACATAATTTAACATTTCTTTATATAAGAAATTTATTGTGATTGTTGAATTCAGAACTAATAAAGCGAAACTATTTTTCTGCTGGAAACATTGTAGCCCATTCTTAGCGGCTATTAAATGGATTTCATTTGTCCATAACATTATCTGATAAATATTTTGGCCCGCATGTCTGCGAATCTTTGTGAATTTGTCGATCTCATTTCCATACTTAAAAGAGAAATATATCACTCACCAAGGATGTGGTAGGAGGACTTACAAAAGACTTTAAAATGTGCACTGTATAAGATTCTTGGTTAAAACGTTAAGAAACAGAGAATTTTTGGTAACAATGATTCTTCTTTAAAAAAATTTAGTGTAAAACCCCAACGTTTAACTAAAAACTATATAAATTACATTTTGAAATGCATTTCTTTGTGGGATATTATTATGTATATGTGGGATATTGCATTTAGAGTAATACGCAAAAAAAATCATTTCATTTTTAAAATCGCAACTACAATAAATTCAAATCAATTGTTCCGAAGTTATACAATTCAACAATCATTGATTACGAAAATGGTGAAAATAATTATTTAAATCAAGTTTGCGAAATTGAAATAAACACCAATTCGTTAAATTTAACTAATCGCACAACGTAACACAACTACCGTCAGTCACACATACTGACGCGTTTCGACCTTCCATGATAAATCATCACTAATTTCTTTCGTCATAATCATCGATGACAAAATCTTGGCGTCACGGTATTATATATATATATATATATTACACAATATATTTTTATTAGGAAGGAAAGAAACATTCAATGACAAGGTAGATAATGGCTGTTTTATTTCGAGAATACTCGTCTACATTTTACAATCATACATTGATATGCATCCTTGACTTTATCTACAATAACGGATTCCTAAATCAAATCATGACTCAAAGAACAAATGAAAATGGCGAATTTTGTCAGAATAAAACCCGCAAAACTGTGCGGCAAATGATAAATTCATAAAGCTTTCACAGCCTTAGAAACAACTCAGATTCGACCCATGTTTTCAATGATAAGGTTATCGAAAAATAAACCAGCTTAGTATCTCTGCAAATTACTCCAGCCGTAACACTAAAATTATCAAGGACTCTTTCGAGCTAGCAAATGAACTGGAAGGAAAAAACATTCTAGAAAACGAAATTCTCTCGCTCGACATTTCATTCTATTTACGAACATTCAACGTCACAAATCAAAAATGGTATAGTGCGACCTGATTTACAATCAGCTTCAAGATCTTCCTATAGACACCAAAGATTTCAAAGTCCTCATATTAGCAAGTAAAAAAACGTGCAATTTATATTTGAAGGAAATTGTTACCGTCAGTCCAATGATGTAGTTAAGTGAAGCTACATTAAGCCTCTTCTGGCAGATGTATTCATGAACTATCTTGAATAAACTAGCTTTAAATAATAATTGACCAGAGCGCACTTAAAAAAGTAAGTAAATAATATACTACTGTTCATTCCAGACGCAGCAGACCCAGCTGAAATCCCCAAACAAGACCATAAATGCGATACACACATTAAATTCATTCTCGAGGTAGAAAAGGAAAACACTCTCATTTTTGACATTCAACTCAATCGAGAAGAAAACGGCGATTTGACAATGACAATACATTCAAAATCTACTTTCTTTGGACAATACATTTCTTACAACAGTTGTTTGCTAAATTCACAAATAAATGTGGTTGACAACCTAGCAAACAGAACCAGAAAAATCTGCTCTGAACACAAGATCGAGGAAGAACTAGTCTACCTGGGAAATTTTGGCTGAGGGGTGTTTGTCCTTGCCAGGATGTTGAAAAATTGTTGTTGGGTTTTGTGATTCGTGGCCAGTCGAATGGAATATCACGTTGATGCATCTTTTGAACGTTTAGGCCAGGTGGTTGTTGTTGTATATAAATATAAAATGGAGGGCAAAAACATACTACAGAATAAAATGGTCTCGCTTGACGGCTCATCCATATTGACGAACATTCCAGTGTAAAAGGCAACAACGATCTTGTGTGACCTGAATTAAAAAGAGTTTCAAGATTTTTCCATAGACACCAATGAAATCAATGACCTTATATTTGCATGTGCAAAAAATGTGCAATTTACATTTGAAGCGAAATACTAACGTCAAATCAAAGGTGTAGCTATGGGAAGCTGAATTGCACCTCTCTTGGTGCATTATATATTATTGGTCACCCCAGACGCAGCAGATACAACCGAAATCCTCAAGCAGGCCAATGGAGCCGATCCTGACATCAAATTCACTTGCAAGGTACAGGAAGATAACAGTTTTTCCACCTTGGACATCCATTTCACTCGAGAAGAAAATGGTGATTTTACAATGGCCATGCATAGAAAATCCACTTTGACCGGGCATTAAATTCAGTGCCACAGCAGTGTGCTCAAATCTCACAAACGTAACTTAGTTAGCAATCTAACAAATAGAATCAGGAACATCTGCTCCGAATATAAGATCGAGGAAGACCTGGGCTACCTGAGGAAAATTTTGTTAATGAACAACTACCCAGAGTGGTGCATTGATGTCAACATCAGACCGCGTCAGATTCGCACTACAGAGGATACCGTGAAGCAGGTTTTCCTAAACTTACCATTTAGAGGCGACGTACCGGCCTCAATAATTGCACGGCGGTTAAATAGATTAACTAAGAAGAAGTTTCCTAGTGTGAAAGTTAATATCACATTTAGAACACAGAGAATCATGAGGTCAGAAGCCAAAGATCAATTTCATTTCTCTCCAAAACATTAATAGTCTACAAATTCTCATAAATGTCCGGTAGCATATAGATTGGACGTTCGAAGAACCGATTGATCAACAGAATCCAGCAACATTTCTTGCAGAAATTGATTCAAAAGTCTTGGTGCCGTCATGAAAATCAGCTATTTGCGATCACATATTGGTAACGTGGCACCCAGTAATTTAGGCCAATATTTCAATTATATATATATATATATATATATATATATATATATATATATATATATATATATATATATATATATGAAGGTTTTTTTATAAAACAACAAACACCTGTCATAAATATTCAAAAGTTCACCAACAAGATATTCTAATCGACTGTCCACGAATCGCAAAACCCAACAACAATTTACTAGCATCCAGGCATGGCCAATCACCCACTAGACCAGACTCAACAATCATTCGATCGGATTGGCAACAAACTGAAGAAGAAAAAACAGCTGCACATACGGCGACAGAAATTTCAAAACAATATGAGCATTCAACACTGCAATCCGCACACCCTGCGCTGTTACCAAGTGGACAGAACAAACTTGACGAAAAGAGTGACACGAAAGGCAACTCTCGAAAATAATATTCGTACACGTAACAGCGAAAAATACAAATGTGTACCGTTCTATTTTCCCCCATTCATAACACAAGTATATAGTGGGTAAAAGACGTAATGGCTGTACCTACTGATGAGTTGTCGGTAAGCACAAAACGAATATGCACAAGATTATACTTTCCGTTCATGCTGTCTTTGGTTTATCCTTCTCGTCATAATTGAATTAATTTGTACTAGGTGCGCAACACCTAATAAATAATAGCAATACAGAACGTTGGTTAACTCTCAATCTATCAACACAAGAATGAAAAGACCTCAGGCGTTACTTTGCAATGTAGCGAGAAAGACCTTTACACGCAAACAGACACACAGAGAAACATACGCATATAAATTTAATAATCCGCCTAAACAAGAAATGGAAGTAAAACCGAATCAGATTTGTTGCCATCCACACAAGTAAATGAAAGATTGTAATGTGAAGTTTAGAAGTCTTGAAATAAATTTCTATTGGAAGGCCATGGACATAATGAGCATATATATATACCTGTATATATATATATATATATATATATATATATAACTTTATAAATACAATGACAAGGCATTATTAAGATGCTGGGTTGTAGGAATGGACACCAACTCATTGATTTTAAGAACCAAAATATTTTTATGACGAAGAAATAAATCGTAATAATATGTATATAATAATAATAATAATAATAATAATAACTAATTAACTTTTGCAATTTATCTTTCAAACAATATCAAGTATGCACTTACCAGCAGGCCCACAAAGCCGAAACAAGTCAGACCGATTGGTGATAGCAGCGCCATTTGAATTTTAATAGCACTATTTGCTAACCCGCACAAAATCTTATTGTACAGAATCGATGATGAAATCCGAATAGGCAACTGTAAGGCATTGCGGCACAAGCAACGCAGTATCTGAAGGATCCAACAGTTTCGAATGAGCCGTTTCCGTCTAGAGTGATGAACAACAAATGAGTGTATAATGTGTACGTTAAATGTAATTTATTTTTTGCATGTGTAAAATATATCGCACGGTTCAATGTGTACAGAAATTGTGAAAATAAAATGCATTGCATTCCAAAACACGTGTTATAAGAATAATATATTTAATTCTATTTACTTTACATAAAATATAGTATTTTTACATTTTTCGTCTTCTTCATGATTCTAAAAATCATCATCATCATAGCCAACATCAACATCACTACCAGTATTATTCTCACATCATCATCACCGTCAACATCATCATTCGTATTAGCATTATCGTCACCTTCATTACCTTTGTCATCACTGATATCACCATTACCATGATCGTCATCACAATCAACTATATACCTTGAATTAAAAAATAAATAATTGTCTGCTTCAAAACCATTAAAAATATTCATGCTGATGTATGAGCCGTAAAAAATATTAGGCCACCCATTTATAGTTTTTAGTTGTTCAACTTCTTAAATCATAGGAACGCGTACATCATATAAAATGAAACGCCACGCGTTAGATACGTCGTATTCCAGATTAAAATGCATACTCATCTTGTGTTCTGTTGCACCAGTAAATACTTACGCGTTTAAACTCTCCTTGATAAAAATTATAAATTTATTACAATTTGACAGTCGGTATTAATTCGCTGTCAAGGGATAAGAAAGGTAAAATATGTCGGTTCGTGTAAATTATAATAAGTCTATAACGTCATCCCACTGGTTCCATAAATGAGGTTGGTGTTGTTTTTAAGCGTGAAAACTTAGTGAAAATTAAACGTGGAGCCTCTACTTACACAGTTATCTCCGAATCCAGCAACCGAGGTCAGTTGGCTTAAAAACAGCTACATTGCTTGCTTCATCGAGGACGCATAAATCGGACAACAAGGTAAAATCGATTGTACCCATGCCAAACATACAAACGCTTTAATTTGTTACACAGCTGTCGAAGAACTTAAATCTGGTATGAGATAATCTATCGTGGAACGGCTTGCAGGATGCTTCTAAAACTGTCCGATATTGCTGGAATGATTGCTCAGTGCGCGCGTCTCATTCGGAGTCCACGCGATTTCTTTCGTAGGTGGTTGGTTTGTACTATCAGTTGCTGCAAGATCCTATTGATCCCCACTTCTGAGTACGCGTCTAGTTCGTCCTCGAGGTGTCTGAGTGCCGACTAACCCCTTCCCTCTGAAGGCTTCTATATCGTTCATACTAATTACTGGAGACGAGATATGATCTAATCTTCGTTGACTGGCTGCTTATTAACCATTGGAAAAGAGATACGATTAGGCCGAGCCACCACCACGAAGACGAACTCGAAGTGTACTTAAAAATTGTAGATCAATCCGATATTTCCAAAACTGATAGTACAAAGCGACAGCCCACGAAAGGAAATCGTGGAGACTAAAAATGCTTCGGAGTCTGTCGGTAAGAAAGAAAATGTAAACGTTACAAAGTTTTCTACCGGTTCTCTCGTTATTCGGTCGATATTTAATAATTCATCTTTCAATCAAGTTATGCTGTTTATGGTTTATCCTTCTGGTCCCAACCGAACTAATTTGTTACTAGGTTCGCAACACCTAATGCATGCTTGCATATATATTAGGTCTCAGTAACAAACAGTATCTAACTGTTATATATTGAATTGAATGATGTCATGCTTACCACGAAATATGATAACTGATATCGATCAAGGCCAGAGTGTATGGATTTACTGGTGCAACAGGTGTTCAGAAATTGTTGTAATTCTCAATTTCGGTGAACTAAAGCATACATTGATATCCATCAGGTTGGTATCATGTACCGACTCAGCAACCATAGTGTTAGTTCCATGTCCCTTTTCGGTACTATAACGTTGGTATCGGTTACTGGCACAATAGCCATAGTGTTAGTATCCTTTACGGACTCGTTATTTATATTACATAGAGTGAGTTAGCGTTGAAGTCGCATTGTCGTAGACTTTATATGATGTTAGCTTCACTACTAAAGATTTTCACATTCGTCTAGGAGATGGTACCGTCCTATTATCCGACATTCCTCAGCCAAATATATGGTGGTTAAAGGGCATAATACCGGCTCCTACTGATGAGTCGCCAGTAAGCATGAAACGAGTGTGCATAAGATTATACTTTCCGTTCATGCTGTCTTTGGTTTATCCTCTGGTCACAACTGAACTAATTTATTACTAGTTTCGCAACACCTAATACATACTTGCATATATATTAGTTCTCCGCGACAAACAGAATTTAAATGTTATATATTAGAATTGTGTTTGTCATTACCTAAAACAGTTTCAGATTGGCATAAACTACTTAGCTTCTGTTGCTCTGAAATTTACTTAATTTTCAATGAATAAAGATTATAGGCAAATAAATAGTAAAGGCGGGTATTATGCTTTGGATACGGTCAACACCAATATATTCATACGGTGTTGTAACGAAAATATTCAAATCTATTGAGTGGTGTGAGACGTTATTTTGCAGCTACAGTTACAGTAGAAGTTCCAATACAAGCTTGACAAAGTGCGTACTGACGAGATGTGCGAAAAATAATATGAGGATTGCACGTAAATCAATAACTACATACTACTTGTATTTATAGAATTGAAAGAACATTGGCTGCGCGAGTGGTGATAACAATTACTATAATCAAGGTTGCGATCTTGATGAAAGCACCTAACCCTTCATGTACATACATTTGACAGTATAAACAAAGCATTGTATAATGTAGAATATGTAATTCATACAGTAGACCGGTTACATCCTTATTGGGAACTGATCACGTACTAGCCAGAATATGCCACGGACAGGGCTCTCCTGCCTCGGAATCTGTTGCTCTAACTACTGAATTAAAGGGACTGCAAAAAAAAACATTATTTAGTATATAACTGTAAAATGTATGTAGCGAGCAGCAGGGCGGTCCAGTGGTTTGAATAACAGATTTCGAAGCATATGTACTCAAGTTCAAGCCCTGTCCGCAGCAAATTATGGACAGTACGTGATTACTTCCAAATAAGAACGAAACAGGTGCACTGGATGAATTGCCTTTTCTACATTATATAATGCTTAATCTATACTGACAAATTTATGTACATAATAAGACAGGTGGTTATAACAATATCGTAACATTGATTTAAAATAACTACTTGCATTGGACTGAACAATCAAAGATTGCCTAACTGAACAGCTGACCTAATTATTATGCCTGTAAAAATTAAAATTTCATAATTTTTTTCAACCATTTACTAATAAATCTTTGTCTAACCAGCAGTACTCAGTTTCATTGCCATTGGACAATACTAAAAATGAAACCCTTAAATGGCTTATTCCAAAATGTTACGCACATGTTTCGCTCTTAAAATGCAAGTTACAATTCCAAGAAAAGTGTTACTGTAAAGGATATCTTATTAACAAAAGTAAAAATTAAAATATTTATTCTGGAATATTAACTCACTGAAACGAAAAGCTACGTTCTAAAATGGTTAGTCCGTGTTAAATAGAATAGAACGCTGTTCTTAAAACGCATTATTTGACATAATTTGATGTAAAATTAACGATAAATCACCATTATTTAAATTTCATCCAAGAAGTTCAGAATATTCAATTAATAAAGATGGAATGATCAAAGAATCATCGTGGTATAAATTAGATAAAGTTATTTTCCTCTCACAGTAATGTTGCTAGGTGAATTGGTAAGGAGAAATTATGTTAGATACAGGAACCGATAATTTCTCACCTTATTCTGAAGTATGTAAAGACAATTATATATATATATATATATATATAATACAATAAATAGAAGTTAAGGGAAAATTAGCAAATAGGAGAACGACCAACCATTTGTTACATCACTTGAGTTAGCTCAATGCATTCATAGTATATATATATATATATATATATATATATACATATATATGAATATATATGCATATATTTTTTATGTATAGAAACGCGAAAAGAAGATCAGAAAGAAATGGTTCTTCTATGAGATAAAATTTATTGTGTATGGGCATGCCACAAAAGCTCGCATTCAAAAAGAACATTGTCTTATACATTTGAAAGGCAAAACAAGAAAAAAACTGAAACGGAAAGAAAATGTTTGAGAAAGATGCGTTTATCACCTACGTGTATAATTTCCATTTCATGCTCAATGCTCGAATATAAGTATTCTTCTTGCAAAAATATTGCCATACTTTACTTGTTTCCAATGCTTCATAAATCACCAACTTGTTTCTGTTCGTGCATCCGTCAAAGATCTCATTTTTCATTTTTATGTCATATGCTTTTCAAGAATATATCAAAGAGTTAATTTGTGGATAATTCCCTAGAAAACCTTAAATCCAAGTTTCTCGCATCTGGTCAAATTTCCTTCAACCTTTACAAACAGAAACGAGGCTATAAACTAAATAAAAGGTCATGTCTGAATTTATAATACCAATTTACAAACGAAATTTTGCCAATTTCATGCTGCGTATTAAAATTTTAACTCTAATTTCAGGATATTATTGGCAGTTCAAGAACAGAAAATCAAAATCAACTTTATTTGTGTGCATAAGACTGGTGGTAGTATAGAAGAGGGAGAAATTTGAATTCTTTCATAAAAAATTCTTATAAATTAGAAAATAATTATCAGGAGAATAGCATTTTAACGCCACGGGGCAATACGTAGATGGAAAGGTAATGCGCCAAAAGCGAAGAAGTGATCTTCCAGATTTCTTAAAAAGTCAATTACCCACAAAAAATCGATGTTACTGAGTTACTTTTTGTTTAAATGCGTCAATAGACCTGGTATTTTAACCTTTCTAGGCTGGTAAGATATGACCACACATAAAGCACACACATGGTGCAATTCTGACTTCGTCAGAGGAGTAGCCTTCGAACACAACACATATGTGACCATAGGCTTCAATCAAATAATCATTGAGTGACAATTATTGAAAACGTATTTACGAGCTTGATATATGCATAGTTTGCATTATATTTAAACTGTCAGTTCGCCGCCGTGTCCTGATGATGGTCATGGTGGTTCGAAACGCGTCTGTAGATGTGACTGACGACAATAAAATTCAACTGATTGTTTACGATAGCTTCTGCTCTTTATCCTAGTCGTACATGATGTATGTTGTATCGTGGTATAAAATAAAACTGTGCTTTCAATTTATTAAAATTTAAACGTCCTCACCGAATTTTCATAGAAATGTGTTTCCAGTTAGGCCTACATTTTACTGTTTAAGTAAAACAGACGGTATATGGATATTACATTTGTTTGCTCTTGAATTTTTGTACCTACGCCTGATTTCGAAATAACTTCTATTTTCGATCTCATTCTCGGATAGTAATTTCAACTTAATCTAGTATTGGTTACCACTTAGCCAACCAACATCAAATACCTTACTTATTTAACAAATCTATCGATTAACGAGGTTGCAAGTTGACATGAATCTAGACACGCAACAATAAAAAACGTTCACTTGCTGGAGAATGAAACTTAATATTTTATGGAAAATTTTGAAGCTTGCTTATGATCTTGCATTGATTGAAATGCATAAACTTGGTAAATTTTATGTGGTTGTGTAGGGATATTGAATATATAGGTTGGTGTAACATGAACATGGAATACATAAAAAATGACTCGTCAAAATATGATAGGTGAATTGATATTATAACAATGCTTACTCGATAGTCCTTCTAGACTAGTGTAACTTGAGATACATAGATCTAAACGTAGAAGAATATAATAATGTATATCTAAATAAGTCTATGTGGATGTATAGGTAGGTATGTGTAATTGCTACACGCAAACTAGAATTGGTTAATAGTGAGTTGTATGAGCGTTTATAAAATGATTATTTACTTGTGTTATTTTATTGTGCTTTCTGTGTTACCATTTGTGCTACTATTGGACAAGCTCTGAAGCTGGCTATGGGAAAGTATGGCCGAAACGTCAGAACAACGCGAAGTAGCTTTAAAAACGTTGGAAGACAAACAAATTTAACATCCACAGAAACTGCACTACTCAGAGGTACTTTATCATTTAAAGCAAAATTAAAATTAAAGTATATGGAAATTAATGAAAGAAATTAAATAAAGGGTGTTGCCTAAAACTAGGCATTAATTAAGACATTTTTTGTTACCCAGAGCTGACAAATATTGGTTTACTTGTTAGGCATTGCATTGAATCTTCTCAATCAAGAACATTCAAATAGTATATGCATCATTGAACACTTTTTTGCTTACTAAGATAATATGACAACCTATACCAATCGAAGCCAGCCTCTAAGGTTTCTGCTGAAGTAGCTGTTTTTACTGTGGTTGTATATCTCATTTTGGTGCAATCAACAAAATCGACCTTTACGGCGTCGGTTCATGTTATATTCAGTTTTTTGTATTTTTTCCTAGCACTTTGAACGTCCTTAATGGATGTTGACTAAGGTAGCAGTAAACACCAAATGTATGCACGATCGGGCTGTAACAATCTAGTCGTGATGGTTTTCGCGTACATATCGGCTACATTATAAACATACATGCTTTTAGGTGGGTTATGTAAAGAGTTATTATTTCATCCAGATAAATGAAATAGTTGGCACACTAAGTAACCTATTGAAATCATCGATATGCCAGTGTTGGCCTTATTGAAATTTAAGCATAAAACACTTACTGAATTAAAACAGTTAGATACTGTGTGTGACGGTGAACTAATATATATGCAATAGTGTATTAGGTGTTGGGCACCTAGTAACAAATTAGTTAAAAAATGACCGGAAGTATAAACCAAGAGCAGTATAAAAGGAACGCATAATCTCGTGCGCATTCGTTTCGTGCTTACTGGCGACTCATCAATAGGAGATCGTATTATGTGCTCTACCTGCTATATTCTTGGGTGAGGAATGTGGGAAAATTGGACGTAACAATCCCCTATACGATTGTGTACACTTGCAGTAGTGAGGCTAACTTTATATAAAGTATTGGACAGTGCAACTTCAAAGCTACCTAACTATATATACTATATATATATATACAAAGTCTGTAACGGGTACCAACAATATGGCTATTGTGCCAGTACCTGATATCAACAGTATGGTTGCCGAAAAGAAACATGGTATCAACAATATAGTTGCCGAGTCAGTACAAGGTACCAACAAGATGGATTTCAAAGTATGCTAATGTATACACAAATATTGAGATTTTCATCTGTTTCTGAACATCTGTTACTCCCGCAATTATCACATTTCGCGGTAATCATGACATAAGGCAATTTAATATGCAGCAGTTATATACGGTTTGTGACGGAGAAATAATATATATATATATATATATATATATATATATATATATATATATATATATATATATATGTATATATATATAAAACAACAAGCACTTGACCTTAATATTCAAAAGTTTCATCCAACATGATATTCTTATCGACTGGCCAAGAATAACAAAATTCAACAACAATCTACTAGTATCCAGTCAAGAACAAACAGGCCCTCGACTAGAATCAACAAACATACAATCGGATTGGCAACAAACTGAAGTGGAAATAACAGAGGCGCATACGATTACAGAAGTCTCCAAACAATGTGAGCGTTTAACACTGCAATGCACACTGGCGCTGTTACCATGTGGAAATGACAACTTTGCGCAACAAGGTCAAACGATCAACTACACTGGGAAAAATAGCACTTGTATATGTAACAGTGAACAATGCGCACAAATGGTTAATTCTGAAGCCATCAAAACAATAATAACCAGATCTCAGACATCACTTTGCAATACTGCGAGAATGAACTTTACATGAAAACACGCATACACACAAACACAAACGCATACACACTCACCAACTAGCCAAAACAAAAGACAGCAGTAAAAACGAGTCAGATTTGTTACCACTAGCATAATCAATTGAAAACCCAAAATGTATAAATATGTATGATTGTATAAGAGATGATTAGTATTCACGAAATAAATGGCCTTTATCCACTTTGTTATTAATGTGTTCTCTTCTTCCCTAATTATAAATATATATATATATATATATATATATATATATATATATATGTATATATATGTACTCTGTCAGTATTACCTAGTGTTGACGCATCTTACGTAACAAATTATTTCAAATACTGACCAAGAAGGATAAACCAAAACCAGCACGATTGGAACGTATAATCTTGTGCACATTCGTTTTCGTGCTTACTGGTGAATCCTCAGTAGGAGCCGGTATTACGCCTTTTACCCACGATATACTTGGGTGAGTAATGTGGGGAAATTTGACGGTACAATCTCCTACACAGATGAGTAAGTCTGCAATAGTGAAACTAATTTCATATAGTGTCTTCAGCAGTGCAACTTCAAAGCCGTCTCACTATGTATACTATATAAAACAAGTCTGTAAAAGAAAAAAACACTATGGCTATCTTGTCAGTACCTAAAACCAACGCTATGGTTGGCAAATAGGTACAAGGTACCAACATTATGGTTACCGAGTCGGTACATGGTAACAAAACAATGGATGTCATGATAAACTAAAGTTCGCCAAAATTGAGAAGAAGAACTACGTTTTGAACAACTGTTAATTCAGCAAATCCATGCACTCTGGCCTTGATCGATATCAGTTATCAAATTTCGCAGAAACCATGATATGATTTAGTTAAATTTATTATTTTTATATATTTCTTTTCGCGGAGAACTAAGATGTATGAAATTGCGTATTAGGCATTGCGTAGCAAGTTACAAAGTAGTTCAAATAAGACCAGAAGGATAAACCAAAGTCAGCCTGATCGCAAGGTATAATCTCACCAGTAAACACGAAACGTATATATAGATGACTTTTGTGTATACTTCGGGTATTATTTGAACTAATTTTCTACTAGTTTCGCAATACCTAATACACAATTGTAAACTGCTAACTATCAATACAATATACATTTTTTGGTTTTCTTATTTATGATGGATCAGTTAGTAAGATAATGTAAAGGAGAGATTGAAAGAAATTAGGAATACAATTTTACAAATATTTATTAATAAACCATCATTATTTAAAACGATGTAGGAAACCATTCTTTATATCAAGTGTGCGAACGAGAAATAAACACAAATTCTATTTTATTCGACCAGTCGCAAATGTATTGACATATTGATTGTCAACTAAGTGTGTGATGTGTTTGGCATTGAAAAAGGGCTCCGTAATTGAAACCCGAAATATCTGCAAAAATCATGATGACAGTGGATTCAAATATTTCGGTACGCAATCCGAAAATCAGGTAAAGTCGCAAATGTATGTATGGGAGCCGCATACATGATTTTCCATACATTCTTTACGCATTCTGATTTAATCTTTGTAAATTAATTTGCCAACGTGTTTTGGCGATGACACTAGAAAGCCTAAAGGCGTCATTAAATACGGCTGACGTAATTTTTGGTATATGGCGCAACAGGTTATATAAACTGAAAATGGCGTTTAACTCGCGTTCGCAATCTTCAATAATGGAAAACATATTAATGTTAGGCTATTTATCAACAACAAGAACCTTAATAAGAGGTGGATAAACCAAAAACTGCTGCAACTATCATATTCTAGAAAGGGATTGATTTCTAGAGCCCAAATATACAGAACAGATATTTAATAATTGGTTCTGGATTCGTGTTTGAAAGCCATCATATCAATAAGATCATAGTTTTAGTATTAATTTCAAAAATTTCCAATTGTATTTATGATGGATAATAGTACTTAAATGTGCCCAGGTTCGAACCCTGCCCACAGCAAATTCTGGACAGTACGTGATGAGTTCCCAATGAGGACGAAAACGGTCTTTTCTACACTAAACACTGCTTAGTATTTACTAACAAATGTATACACGAAATGGGCCAGGTGATTATATCAAGATCGCAACCCTGGTTAAAGTAATTTATTTGTTATTCAAAATGTATAGAAACATACTAAGTCGCAATTTAGTAAGCAGAAACGGCGCCCAGATGATAACAATAATAACAACTAAATTCTAAAACATCGACATTACTGTAAGCACGATCTTCGGATATGGGTAGAAAAGACGTGTGCTGGTTAATGCTGGTTCATATAAAGTGCTTTAGCAGACTATTTACTGATTCTCACCTTAAAAGTAATTAAATATACTCAGAAAACTTCCCGTCAAGAAATGCTGCAGTATGGCACAGTTAGTTCGTCATCCTGTATTGGTTTTAGTATGAATAATTATCTCGTAATTTTTTTCTTAAACACAGTCTTGGCCTATATTGTCAGTCAACCTACTGAACAATTAAGGTGTAAATAGTGCCGCAGACGGCAACATGAAAAAAGTTTTAAGCGAGATATGAATTTAATTCTTCTTAGGGTCTAAAAAGCTCTGAAAATGTTTCATCCAACGGTGCATTTGGATGATAGTTTAATACCTTTTAAATCATGGACAGTCGGTCTATCCAGTAACTTTTATCGTCTTTAATAGTTTTCTTTCACAAATTTGAATATACGTTTCAATTTCCATATTTTAAGGTTATGCATAAATCCGGTATTGCGCCAAACCCAAACCAGGTGATGAAACACGAGAAAATGGACTCAAATATCGAAAGAATATAAACTGCGCGATAAGAGATCAATGGTTTGTATTTTCAACTCAAGAAACTAAGAATTTATTCTCTGTCGTATAGGAATAAATTGACCTGATTGGCATCGTCACATGGAAAAGAAAATACAATGTATGGAATATCAAATAAATATAACAAGCGAAACATTTCGCGTTTATTGATTTTCCGAACTGCTCAAGACTTAAAGTCATAATTTAATTTGACACTTCTAGTAAGGCCCTGTGGCATCCAAAACCATTCAATGAAATGAAAAAATAGTTATGCATCTAAAAAAGCGTAAATATGAACTAAGAATACATGGATAAGATAAAATCTGTGAATAACTACATTGCTCAAATGTGAAATGCGGGTGAGAAATACGGATTTAGTCAGAAATTGTGAAATAATAAACGCCGAACTGTATTTTGACAAAAATTTGTATAACTACGCCTACATAGAAGCTAAAAGCATTACACAATCAACACCAACATAGCTGAAGGTGAATAAATAATAATGCATATGAGCGGTGGTATAACATATTGCAAAAACTTATCGAATATTCATTTAAGAATGATAAAACTTCTGTTACCGTAGAAACTGCGCATATAGCAAGGCCAGAATACTAATTGGATATAGTCAAAATGAAATTGAAACAGAATGATGGACAGTCTTAAATATTATTTAAAACGAAAAGCGCAGGCAGATTTTAGTATACATCATGGTGATGTAGCTATAAACGGGTAAGGAGGATAATACAATTTTAACAGACTATTCGTAAAAATGGAAAGGGTGTAAATTTCGTTGATATGGATTTGACAATATTTTACTTTTGGATAATATATTGCCAAACGTGTTTTTCTACATACGAAGGTCGAAAAAATAAATTAATACATTTTTTTATATTTTTGCTGATGCCAGATATAAAAATATCGATGCCATATTGTTAGGATAAAATGAAACGTTTACAAATAGAATATCTGAAACACAAGAATGAATTTGCATAATGCTAGGACTTATTATGAAAATGGTAAGCATGTGATTTTGCTATCTGCCAAACGTTCCAAAATAAATTGTGCAAAATAATCACAGGTGTCCAAATGGCATGACATCTGTATGCTCATTCAACATACACATTTCAATTTTATCTAGAGAAAGCCGTTATTAAAAAATACTTTAAACAAAATAGTGATTATTAACCAGATACCACGCTACATGAGGAAGTGGTAAAGAAATGAAGATTTATGTAATAAAAAGAACATTGGTTGCGCGGGCGGAGGTAATTACTTTTAAACAAGGTTGCAATCTTAATATAAACACCTGGCATTTTATGTAAAAACATTTGCCAGTATAAACTAAATATTGTATAGCATAAATAAGGCAATTTATCCAGTAGATCAATTTCGTCTTTATTGGGAACTCCCTTTCAAGAATATTCCGCGGACGGGGCTCAAATCTTGGCACGTCTGCTTCGGAATCTGAGCCACCCTACAGCACACTACATTAACTTTACATTTATATACTAACTAATGCTTCCTGGTTAGCTTTTCAATTAGGAGGAGCCTATATGATATCCGTTTAGACCTTAAGTTCCAACTAACCATCCACAATCAATCAATTTAGGAAATAATATTTACTATATAACTGAAAATTGTGCGTAGTGTGCGGTATGGAATCTCAATGGTTAGAGCACCAGACTTCGAAGCAGACGTGCCAATATTCGAGACCTGTCCGCGGAAAATTCTGGACAGTACGTGATGAGTTCCCAATAGGGTCTATACCGGTCTACTAGATGAATTGCCTTTTCTACGCTATACAATACTTTGTTTATGCTGACAAGTGTTTGTACATAATGGGGCAGGTATTTATATCAAGATCACAACCTTGATTAAAAACAAAATCGTGCTTGTCAGATGTCGTACAAATTCGCAGGCATGATCAGAAACAGATAGGTATTTCTAAATTTGGCCAATCAAGTATAAGAATGCTAGTGTGCACTGCAGTAGGTGCCAAGCTATGAGCTTTTATCCCTTACTAAAAATGAAGAAGAGATGGCATGATTTTGACCATTACTTTCAACAATATAGAAAATAGTCGTCGAACCCTAAATAAAACACCAATCCGATTGTATTTAACCACTCCACGACTATTTAAATACAATGAGATTGGTGTTTACTTCAAACACACAAACTTGATTTAAAGAATTGCTACCACTGCTTGGTTAATATAGAAACAAACAAATATTTAAATGTACTATACTTATCATGCATGACTATGAATAGGTTTCTTTAATTTATGCCATTAGGATGAATAAAACTCGGATACGGCACACTAAACGGGATATGCAGCAAATAAGGATAAGCCTATAAAATAGCACAAAAGGAAATTAATTTTATCAAAGAGAAATTGTATTTTTATTAAAAACACGTGTAATAAGAAAAAGTAAAGGACGATAGAAAGGTTTGGCTTATATTAAATTTGAATTCTTTTGGAATAAAAAAGCATAATAAAATGAAAACATGTTACCAAATCTGTCATGAAACAAAAAGTTAAAACAAGTATACAATTTCCGAGGAAGGAGATACTTTGACCCCATAACACATTTTGTTTCTGCGATATGTCACGTTTATGTTTTAATCTTACGAATGCTAGAAGATGAAAAGTAGCGATGAGTTCATAGGGAAATATGCAAGTGTATGCATTTCCAGAAAACTGACGAAGGTAATCTGTCATTGGAAATCTCATCGTGTGTTAATTTTAAAATCATAAATTATGATGAAAAGCTTATTAAATTAAAATAGGAATCCATACGGTTAAAGTCTAGAAGCAACATATAAAAATTTCAAAGCGGTAAAAAAAATTTTTCACGCCCAATATCAAATGAAAAAATGGAAGTAGGAACGACGAAGAAACCGCCCGTAATGAGATACTTCGTATAAGAGAAGGTAAAGTTTCAAATTAAATTTATGCTACAAATATCCTACCTCGCAAAATTTAATTTGGCATATTCAAGGTAATATTGCTTATATTGCCTTGAGTTACTATTTATTTCCAGACCAAGGAAGTGGTATATCTTTCCTCTATTAACACTGCCAAGGTTGCTAATGGTGTTTATGCCGATTTTTTAAATAACGATAGTTTTTCTTAATAATCGTCTTCTTGCTAAGTAAGAGAATAAACTTTTAAAGCTTATTCCCGTATGCATTTATATTCAGTTAAACAAGCATTCCCTCTGACAAGCATTCTCATTTCTTTCATCCCGAAGCTTTCGTTTAAAATAAACCTACGTAATTAATGTGATACTTCCGCTCATATTATCCAGAGAATCGTTAAATATTAATTTTTCAATCTCCTGCAACTTCAAAATTGTGAACAACTTCATTGAATTTGACATTTTGTAATTTACATCGTTGTTCATATTTTCTTTTACGGTTCAGGCTATAAAGGAGATAGTTAAGTGCTTTTACGCAGTGGATATATTTTAATATATTGCCTACCAGTAACTGTTGATGTGACATAAACATTATGAATTTTAATGAATTTTTCGTATGTGAAAACCAGACTAAAATTACTATCCTTAATCAAGCTGATAAGACTAGGATATTCTCACAACCACTAGTGACATACGAAACTAGACAACCTCGATCACAATTAACAGTCTAGACTTAACAGTTTAGACTTAATAAATCTGACACTTCAATAAAGATGAAAATCTATTCAGCATAAATGAATTTAGAATTATTTTAAGAGATTTTAAGTTATTTCATAAAAGTCTATAGGCCTAAAAATATACGTAAACCGTAGGAATTTTTTTCAATTTTCGGCAATGAAATTCTCTACTTCTTGATATATTACAATTTTAGCAATCAATAATTACGAAGTACCAATTTGTGGCCTGAAACTGATAAGTCAATCGGATTTATAATTTTGTTCATTTATGTTGCTTTGCTAGACTTCAACGTAAGTGATCCACAGGTAAATTTGCCGAAATTGGAAAAAAATAAGTAAATGTAACACCACTGGGGGCATTTTGACTGGAAAAATTCAGTTCTATAAATCAACATGTCATTAAGATGTGTAACATTAATTTTTTAAACTTTTTTACAATTACGGTAATAGTAACTCGACATGAAAAACAAATAAGCATGAATTTAAAAAAACATTTTTTGGACATTCTTTGAAGAGAAACGACAGCAGACTACATTTCTACCACTTTATTTTACTGTTTAATCGTGAAATATTACAAAATAGGCGCTTTAAACCTATTATATATAAATTCCCTATTCGTCTCCTACCAAATGCTTAGCGTTTCTACATAAGATATTAACTACATAGTTCATATAAAAGCTAGTGAAAGTAATAGATCTGGATTAGTGCGTATTCAATGTTACTCAACCTAAAACTTATCAAAGAAACTTTACTAATCCGAGGATAACACTATTACCTCATTCTATGTAATCTAAAGCGATCAGATTAGTCATGCGCAGAATTTTAATTGTGCTAATTATTGATTTAGCACTTCAAGATATAAGTGCGTATAAAATTTCATGTGGTGTATGCTATAAAAAATGTATTCCAAATTTATTCTTAATCTATTTCTCGCATATAGTTAGTAATTAATAAATAATTTTACAATTCAAATATTTTAAAGGTAAATATCCAACATTAAAATGTAATACTTTAATCAAAGTTGCAATCTTGATATAAGCACCTGGCTCATCGTGTACAAACATTTTTCAGTATAAACTAATCATTTCATAGTGTACAGAAGGAAATTCATTCAGTAGACCGGTTTCTTTCTACAACCCGGCAACGTACCGTCCGTATCATGCACGGTGGGATCGAACCTGGGCACGTCTGCTTCGGAATTTGTGACTCTAATCACTTAAACACCCTGCCGCACAGTAAACACAATCTTCGGTGATATGCTAACTAATGTTACTTGGTTAGCTTTTCCTGTAGCAAGAGTCTATATGACATCACTTAAGACCGAAATTTCCAACTAACCATCCCCAATCTGTCATAATAGAACAGCCACCACACTGCATGGAGAAATGGTATTGAATTGAACATCTTTATGATTAAATGAACATTAGTCGCACGGGCGGTGATAACAATTACATTATTCAAGTTTACAATCTCGATATAAACGTCTGGCCTATTATGTTCATAAATTTGTCAGTATAAACTAGGTATTAAAAAGTATTCTCGTCATCTGTCCACATTTTTCAAAGGAGAAATGACAGTAAAATTATCCACTCCAAAATAATATTTGACACATAAATTGGGAAATAGTATGTAAAAAAATTGAATTATTATTTAAACAATTGTAAAATGTATAAACCAAGGTGACTTCCCTGATAAAATTCACAAATTGGCCCGGCACGTTATTTATTCTCGACGTATCGTTGTACTCATTGACTGTATCAGTAGAACATTCATTTGCAGATAAATGTGAGGCATGCAAAAAAATGGGAAGCTCGTTCTGTCCATATTGTGAGTCGTGAAACCGAATCGCATCGCTTCCACTGTTTTTCAAGTTAACCAATTTTTTCGACTTAACTTCGATCGAGTTGATAAATATCTCAGTGGAAGAATCTGTGTTCCTGTCAGAACTTAACTCGTTGTCATTAACACATTGATGTTGTAAATTATCACACTGCTTCGGCGAGCGGTTCGACTGTTTTGACCAAATGTAGCCGATATCGCCTATTCGTGCGATAATAATCAAGCATACATTTGAACGGAGACCAAAACA